>JAVJIF010017387.1:0-34518 GCA_038442645.1 Agave tequilana
CCCCCCCCCACCACCGCCCGCTAGCCACTACTATCAGGAAAATAAAATGTAAATTTTTTTGTTTTACATTTCCAGGTTGAATCCAAGACCTCAACTTAACTGCATAATTCTGATGATCAATAATCCTACAAAACACTTGCGCGTGGGAGAGAAATATATTTAACACGTATGAAATGGTTTTTTTTTTTTTTTTTTTAAATATGCGTCCCGACCCGGGTTCGGGTCACCTGGGTCGCGGGCCAGACCGGGTTCCAGAAATGGAACTCGGGCCCGGGCTGGGCCGTCACGTTTTGCGGCCCAGCCCGTTGTTGGCCCCCCAGGCCCGACCCGACCCGACCTGGCCCGTTTGACATCCCTCGTCTAAAGATGCAAATCTATAATATGCTATTTCTGCTGTCTATTGCGTCTATTGTGCGCTTATTTGATTGATGGGCAAAAAGTATTCAAAATATATGTTTTTTATTTTCAGTTATCTGAAATAATGTATATCAACTTCAATGGAATGGATCTTACATTCGAATATCGTAAGCTTGTATTTGAGTGCGAAAGATTCAACATCGAATTCTTCTGAAATGACACAAGTCTATCTCTTTTATTTTTCATTTTAAGTGTTAAAAGGTACTCTTGTGTTAAAAGAGTTTCACTTTCCCTGACTTCTAACATTGAAATAGGGAAAAAAAATCGTAGCTGATATTCTTTAGAATACTAACCATAAAGAACATTTTTATGAAAAGGTTGTGATGGAACAAATCTTGTACGCGACACGGTAACTCATAACTACTACGTTCTCATTCGAAATTAGTTATTGACATGATAATTTGAATTGAATCATTTGGGTTGTTGGGTTTTTGCAAAAGTTTGTAGTTTATTTGTAGTACTTTATTATGTACTTTCGTGACGTTGTACTTTCGTAACGCTTGAAGCAATTAATAACAGAGTTAGAGGAGAAGCATGGATAACGATGGCAACATAAAGATTTTATAATGGTTGATAATTTGAATGGGTTGCGAGTTTTGTAACATTAAGGAATGCAGAAGAGTTTGCGAGTTTTTGCATAAATTGTAGTGTCATATTCAAGATGGAACAATTGCTTCAGCCTTTGAGGTGAGAATCTTTCATCTAATACAACCTCTAAATTAATAGAACAACTACTCAATTGTGGGCGAAGAGACAATAGATTCAGCCAAAACAAATGCCAAGGACTATAAAATTGGAACTTTCAAGAAAAAAAATCGCACCATGTTGATATAGATTGATGATCTGTGGTGCCATTGTTACAAAGAATAAATTGAATGGAGCGAATTCATAGTTTTTCAATTCTATATTGTATCCAAACTTAACAACAAATTTCAATTTCCTCAAATATCTCATAATCATTCATGATAATGTAGAAGAAGTATACGAATAATGATTGTTTTTTGAATAAAAGGTTTCTTTACTTTAGTCATGTTAATGTCAACAATGAAGTGGTGGATAATTGATAAATGTATGACAGTAAGCTAAGCTATCAGAATTTTTGTGCAAAATATAAATGACATGACTAGTGAAATGTGTAAGATGTGAATAATATGAATGGTGTAACTTTCTTGGAGTTATTCTTAAAAAATAGCCAATTTGAGTTAGTTTCAACACTTTATTTTGGACCATTGTTTATTTTGTGTTATTAGAACAAAAAGAGTAATAAAGCTCAATTTTAAATGCACTTCATTTCTAGTTTTTAGGATCCTCAATGATATCCTAGATCAATTCTAACATCGTGAATTTTCTATTTAAAAGGTTGTTTGGATCGAAGAAACGCTCCTCGAAAATTGCACATCAGTCTCGACATGTTAGCATTTTTCAAATCGTCATTTGGTTCGGCGAGCTTGAAATTTTTTTATCATTATGCGGTGTCCACATTTTGCTGATGTAGCCCAGTAAAATCTCACGCAGAGCTTTTTCGCCCGTCTATGCGAGAAATCACATACAAAGAGACCTGCGTAAGCATTGCTGTGCGTGTTTCTGCAAGAAAAGGACGCCATTGAGATTTTTTTTTCCCCCTGATATTCTTGAGCTGATCCGAACAGCCTTAAGAGCACTTCCACCCCCTTCCCTATTGCTCGAGAAATAAGAAATAAGGGAAAAAGACAAAAAAAAGAAGTGGGCGGACTCCGCTGCAAAAGGTGGGTCCCACCAAGCCCGACTTGAGGGGCGGGCTCTCCCCTTGCCGCAGGCAAACATTATTTTGGTTTTTTCTTTATTGAAATCTCTAATGAATTCTTGTCACATAAAAACTTTTACCTTTCACCCAAGTCCGAGCGGTGGGATAGGGTCTCTAAAAATAGCAAAAACAGTTACTATTTGATATGAATAGTAACTGTCTAGGTCCCTCCCCTTTTGCCCGGGCCTGAGTATAAATGACACTTGAAGTTGAACAAGAAAGCGTGCCCTCGTGTACCCGGGTTCAGGGCATCCGCAGGGCTATTTCAGTAATTTCGGAATATCAAATTCTCGATATATTTACCGCCTCCATCGCCACTCCAGAGAGAGCTCGAAATTAGGGTTTTAGCTAAAGCCCCATTCCAAGCTCCATCGCCTGGGGTTTTAGACTCTCTCGCGATTCTGCCAAAGTTTATCATCTTCAATCTTTAAGTCGCCATAATTTCCATCAGATTTCTCTTCCAAGATGGCATTTGGGGTAAAATTTCTCAAATTTCACCATTCTCTTTGTTTGACTTTAGGGTTTATTGTGGTGTGAAAGATTGTTCCTCTTCTCTCTTAGGGGTCGAAGTCAAGCCAGGAAAGCCCTACACTCATGTATACGACAACGCTCGTGGGCGACTTCGCATCTCTCAGGTTCGTTTTCTTTCCCCCAAAAAAATCTCATCGTAGTTGAATTCTAGGGTTACGTTTTTTCTCTTTTAGGGTTTTGGTGTTGTAGAGATTGGATCTCTTTTATGTCCTTTTATGGGTTCGTTACTTTTATTTGATTGGATATATTATGATCTGTTCTAAAAATTTCATGCAAGGAATGATTAAAAAATATCTACTGATTCAACCTTAAAATATTTACAATTTATCCATAAGTGATTGAGTTCGATCATTTATTCCGGGAATTTTGTTTTTCTTTGGAGGATAACTTCCTAATTATCTATTGGGGAATTGATGCAGGCTACTTTAGGGAATGGGAAGACCGATAGCAAGTGTACGGTGCAGTGCAATGTAGGCAACACAACCCCCATTTTGCTTTGTAATCTGATTTCCAATGTATTGGAGACTTGTCATTTGGAACTCGAGTTCGAAGAGGTGGAGGAAGTCATCTTTTCTGTCCTTGGGCAGAGAAGTGTCCACCTCTCTGGTTACTACATTGGCAGTTCGGGTCGTAATTTGGATGGAGATGAGACGTATCCTTTATAATTTGATGGCCTGTTATCTTTTGGATTTGATTGTTATTGTGTTGTTTATGTTGTTCTATGTTTGAAATTTTTTCCTTGACTCTACTTTAGTGATTCTTATGGTGAAGATATAGCTGGCACTGATACTTCTGGTAGTTACAGCGATGATGAAGACGAGTATGAGTCTGATTTCATTGATGATGACGATTATGAAATGTTCCCACCTTCCCCTCGGCGCAAAAGTGGTGGTAATTACAATTTGACTTTTTTTGTGCGACTTAGATACACATCCTGTTGTTCATAAAAATAAATATGCACACACCAGCACATGGTACTAAGGGCTTTTGTTGACACTGCTGGCTGACAATTTGAATTTCATAACTTTCATGCATTTGGCACTTGAATCTTTCATTTCTACTGTGCCAAAAACTTGATCCTAAATGGTGCTCCATCGACATATCAATTCATCAAATAATGTGATTTAGCACTGGCAGTTCTATATAAATCAATCCTAAACTGCATGATGATCAAATCATTTTTAGCATAATATAAGGGGAACATGGTTGATTTTTCACAGTAAACATGCACATACTCTTATCTGCATTTCCACTTTTGAAATCGAAAAATAGGTTCCCTTCAGCAAGGTCTATGGAAAGTAATCATGTCAACTTTTGTTTTTGAAATTTAGACAGTTGAGTCCACCATTATGATGTTAAAAGCAAACTTTGTGATGTTTGGCAACAAAATAATTGAAGAAATGAGAAAACTAAGGAAATAGGAAAAGGCAGAGTTTATACCGTAAACCTGAATCCAAGGCAAGTCAACATAGTAGGCATTAGAGATCTGATACACCATGCAGTAAGTAGCCAACAAGTGTTTAGACACGCAAGTGACACAACTCAACTCCTGCTAATTTTTTTTAGAACCTATGTAGCTATAACACTCATATTAGGTGTACACACAAGGAATAAGTGTTTGTAATACTTGTCTGCTTTAATCTATTAAGCGGAGCAAATTAATTCCCTTAGATTACTAACTGACTGGCAATTTTTTAATAATAATAAACTATGCTTGCCTTCAGTTATTTTTCTTTTTTATTAAAAAGTTATAATTATAACTTTGGATTTGTAACCATCTCATGTCTGTTCATACAGTGTATGTCCATGGAGAGGATGAGGAAACAGGATGATGTAGTTAAATTGCAGTTTAGTCACGCTGATTGATCATTAGATTTTTAACACCCCACACCCCCCCCCCCCCCCCCCCCCCCCCCCCCCCCCCCCCCCCCCCCCCCCGCCCCGCTTCTTCCTTTTTTTGTAATGTCCACCCATGGCCACAAGTGAGAGTTTGATATCCAAAACCATGAATAGGTGCATCCTATACGGGCATGTACCGCACAGTACATGTTTTAGTTCTATTTTAAATCTCTTATTGCCTGATTTTTGGGTTATATCTAGCTCTCTTCGGAGGACAATAACTGCAGGCTTACAGCAGGCCTGGGGTTGGTACCTCTGGCAATCTTTAGTGCATTATTCATTTAATCACTTAAGCTGGACAGTTATGAGTGAGCTCGATGTATCCCCTTGAAAGGGATGCAAATCAATAGGAAGACACAGAGATGTACTTTATCTGTATTGAGTTGTTTAATGGAGATCCAGTGGTGCCTTAATCTCTTTTTCAACTAAAAGTTCTTGTTGTTTTTCTATATAGTATAAAGAATCTACAAGTTTATTGATGTTTTTATTGTTGACAATGCATATTCTCTTGCTGGGTCAAAGACATTTAACTATTAGTAGTTTCTTTTGAATCTTATAACTATATTTGATAATTTATTTTTACCTTCAGTTGTAATTGAGGAGATAATAGACGAGGAGAAGCCATATAATGGGAAAGCCAATCGTCGGCGCTTAAAGAAGAAGCATCAACTGAGTGATTCTGATGATAGTGGTGATGGTTCTAAAGGGCAACTTGTGGTGAAATGTAAGAGCTCTGCAGTATTAGAAAGTGAAGATGAAGATGGCTTCCCTATTTCCTTCTCCTCAGGAAGGAAGAAGGTTGTTAAGAACTCTGAAGTGAATTCAATTTTGAATTCTGATGAGACAGTTGATGAGGACGGGAAAAAGAAAACAAGTGCCATCTCTCAGAATGACAGATTTACAAGGTGTGTGCTTGAGTAGACTACTTAACATATTGATTTTTATAATACTATTTTGTTCTAAAATTTCTTTAGTTTGCCAAACAGGGAAACTGGGCAGCCTTCTGATACTTCACTACCATCTGAGACTGGCCAAGAAAATAATAAGAAGTCAAAGAAAAAGAAGAAAAAGGCTGAGGATGGAAAACCTCTTAATACTGACAGTAAGGCTCCTGGTGAGGAAGGGGCAGGTGTTGAACCTGATCAGGATCAAAATGATAAAGAGGTAGGCGTCCAGAAGGATGATGTAGTACAATTTGGAGAAGCAAATGTTGACTCTAACAAAGCTGAAGCTGATGGGACTGACAACAGTGGGGAGACAAAGAAGAAAAAGAAGAAGAAAAAGAAGGGAAAGATCACTGAAGCAGGTGTTGGTGTAACAATGGAAGATAAAGCTATAGAAGATGCAAATGAAGCTGCTAATAATGATAAGATGGAGCAAGACCTTCCAGTTAGTGGAGAATTGGAGAAATTGCCTAATCAGAGGTGAGAACTCTTTCTCGTGACTTTTTTGAACTTTCTGCAGCTTTTGTAATTCACTTACCATTTTATTCTTCTATTTCTTCTTTTTCCCTCACCAACTGTCTTATGGTGTTACAGTGAAGTGGTTGATCCTTCAGTTCCTTCTGCAACTAACCAAGAAACTAGTGGGAAGCAAAAAAAGAAAAATAAGAAGAAAAGAACTAAAGATGACAGGTAAGAGCTTACCTATACCACTTCAGTTGTTAACTTATTATAAGATGTAGTTGGATGGTGTTCGTAAGAATTTTAATCTGTCCTTCATTTTTTTTTTTGTTTTGCTCAAGGGGTTCTGATGCCGAAGGTGGCGCAGTTAGTGATGTTAATCAAACAGATGCTAAGAAAAAGAAGAAAGAGAACAAGAACAATGGGAAAGATTTAACCCCAGCTCTGGAATCAGGAGAACAAGGGTCATCTGAGGTGACAAAATCTGGGCGTAAAACACGATCTTATTCCAATGGTTTAGTCATAGAGGAGCTGGCTATGGGTAAACCGGATGGCCAAAGAGCCACTCAAGGGAAAAAGGTTGATTCTTCTTCATCAATCTTGACACACCCCACCTCCCTCTCCCAAAAAAAAAAACACACACACACACACACACACACACACACGCACACACAAATAAATAAGTAAATAAAATCCTCCATTGTTCCCCACTATCTTTAGCATTGGATGATTCATAACTACTTGTGGCCATTAGTTTGTTTTCTTGGAGATGAGTTGGAGGCATCTTTCATTTTACTTTTAACACACTTGTTCTTTGCTCTCAAGAAGATGAAAGTTGTTAATTAGATCAATTGTTTTTATTTAATTCATAGGTCTTCGTTAACTATATTGGAAAGCTAAAGAATGGAAAAATATTTGACTCTACTGTTGGCAAAAGGCCATTTGGTTTCCGTCTTGGTAATCCTTTTACCAACTTAATTTTACAATTACTTCGTCAATCCATGTTTAGTTTCCTAAACACATTGATATAAAGGAATTATTTCGACCATTCCTTTACAGGTATCGGGGAAGTTATCAAGGGATGGGATGTTGGAGTGAATGGTATGAGGGTTGGTGACAAGAGAAGGCTCACAGTCCCTCCATCATACGGGTCAGTAAACAGTACTAGCTTTTCTTAATGCTATTATTTGTATGCCCGTTTCTAACAATCTTACTAACTAATCTTGCTTTCTTCTTTTTTATGTGTAGCTATGGGCAGAAAAAGACAGGACCGATACCTCCCAATTCGTGGCTCACTTTTGATGTTGAGTTGGTCTCTGTTAAATGATAGTACCAAGTACCAGGGAACTTGCTGCCAGTGTTTGATGCTGAGTAGATATCTCTGTGCAATGAAATGAACTTCTGAGTCATTTTTCATCAAATGACTTGAAAATTTTGCCTATTAAATTTTTTTTGTTATGCTCCCAATAGATTGTGTGCGCGCTGGATTTTGATACTGGATTACTGGATGTATTAAGAAAAACATTTTTTTTCACAGCCCCCCGAGTTTTCTGGTATCGTTGTCTGGTCACAGGTGTCTAGATGTGTTGGTTTGGTTTGTTGAGTGAACTTGCATCTGTGTGTTTTGTAAAATGACGGTGATGAAAAGAGCATCAAAGACATAAGCATGTCAGCCTTGGGAAATTCAGTATATTGCCAGCTGAAGAAATTTGTGAAGTCCCAGGGTCTGTGAAAATGCTTCAACTCAGTAAGTGTAGTTAATTTGAATAGGTTTTATGGTGGTGCAGTAATGTAATTGTGTGTTACTTTGATATATTAATAATATCTTTTTCATCAAGCAGGTTGATACTTTTCACAATTTTGGAAATGATTTCCATCGATAGAAGTCACCCTTTTGAAATTAAATTTTTTTTTGCTCTATGCATCAGAGCTTTGTTGTTTTGTCATACTTTGTGAAAATCAAATTAGAGAATATGAAGGAGATTTTTGGTTTTCATTAGTTATGTGCAGTTGAGTTTATATCCAAAAGTAAAATGTTTGATCTGTATTTGTTCTTATAAGTACTTTATTAAACATTTGCTTAATGTATTTTGACCAGTGAGGTTAGGCTGATTTGCTGAGATTGTCATTGTTGATTAAGTTACAAATATTGTTTGCATGGTGCAATACTTCTTCGCTAATCAGCTTCTATCTCCTTGGCAAACATTGTTGCTTAAAATTATCACACTTTGAGAGAGAACTCTGCACCTTCATGATTGAGGCCTTAGGATACTGATATTATTTTACTTTCTCAAAACATTATGCAATTTCTTTTTAATAAAAAGGTAATATAGACAATGGACATGTATCATTCTTCTTCAGTCCTTTAATTATATCCTACAAAAAATTAAAAAAGGGGGGAAAAACAGAAAAACAAAATCTTCTTCTTCTTTTTTTCTAGGTGAGGCATCAAGGAGACAAACCATGCCTGATACAGGGCCTAAGCAATCTTGGCAGGTGCTTTTTGGAAAAATATTTAGTAGGATGCTCAATTCCTACTTTTTTTGTGGGCTCAAACTAATCTATATAAAATTTAGGGTTTTTAGGATCTACGTCCCTCATAGATCTCTTATTTAGATATTAGTCTCCTACAGTCTATTGCTCACTTGTCATAAGTCCCTCTAGCTAAAAAGATTATTACAAAGCAATGTATGTTATAATTCTCTATAATTAAATGAGCACTTTACCTTATTACTTCTTCTTTTACTCTTTTACTGTGTATCGATTCAAGTTATCCAATAACTTTCTTGCTTTTCTTTTTTCTTTATTCTGTTAGCTTTTTTACTCATAGTTCTCTTTCCACAAAATAATTTTTCTTCTAAAACTTTTGTTCGATATCATTTTGTTGATCTTTCTCACTCATGCACCTTTCAAAATTTTAGACAAATTCGTAATTTAACATTCTAGTTAAAGTTTTATTATGATTACTCATAAGTTTCGGACGAAATAAATAGTAAAGGACTCATAATCAATGAATCTTCTATCTATTATTGTGAGGAACTAATATTCAAATATGATATTGATGGGGACTAATATTTAAATAAGAGATTTGTTAACAATCTAGATCCTAAAAACCCAAGAAAAAAATAGAATTTTTTATCTATTATCAAATAAACTATGAAAGTGCATAGAGCATCACAATTCCTCTGATATTTCCTACTTTTATTACTTTGAAGTAGTAGAAAATCCCTGTTGGGCGAGATGAGTGTGGCCTAAGTGCATTGTTTTTTCTTTTTCTTTTTTTGAGAAGATGTATGGTATAAGTGGATATATACACAAGTGTGCATTTTTAAGCAAAAGTCATGAGATTTAGTGGAACATAAAATGTTATGCCAACCCTTAATAAGATTGATGTTATTTAGACCAACATCTCTCTCTCTCTCTCACACACACACACACACACACAACTATTTAATCATTCCATTTTTATACTTAAGAATTTATGTGTTTGGAAAGAATTAGCATCTTATCATAATGCACCACAGACCAAATAATTACTTCTAAACAACTTTTATCCTGTTATTGAAGTTACTTTTTATGTTCTATTTAGATACACAGTTACATGAGATCTACTTTTTGAAAAGATCAATAATATAGCTGTTCGAGATCCAATGTGTTTAGAGTAACAAGCACAAAATATCTAAGGGTTTGTTTGTTTGCGACGAAAGTTGATGAAAAATTTTATTTTTGCTCCTGATATTGTGAATCTCAAAGCTTTTTTCTCACCTTCATTGTGTTTGTTTGCTGTGACACCTGAGAGAGAAAATTCACCTTCTACCTCAGCTTTTTAGCACTAAGTGCTGTGTCGGAATTCCGAACCATAAAGTTCATAAAATGCTAAAAAACTTACACGAAAGACTCACACACTTTTCCTCAAGTCTCTTTCCAACGGCCAAATAGCACCTAAGACGATTTTTTGGCTCTTTACTACTTAGGCTTGAGTCAGACGGCTTGAAAAAAAATCAAATCGGACCAGCTTTGATGTTACCACCAAAAGGAGGCTGTTAGGGCATCTCCAATGCAGCGTCAAAATGGCGTCAAATTTGTGTTCCAATCCAGCACCAAATTCTAACTCCATTTTGGAGCTTGTGACAGTGTTGCGCCATATTTGATACAACATTGTAGCGATAGTACAGGGATGTTTTTTTATTTAAATTTTTTTAGATGATTTAATATTATTTGATGAAATAGATTAATTGTTAGGAATTGAAAAAAAGAATATAAAAGGAATATTTTTTTGGAGTAACATTTAGACAATAGGTCAGAATTGAAGAGAAAATTTGGTGTGACGCCAACTCATTTTGATGGAAAACTAACCCTATTTTGAAGTAATCAGTTGAGACATCTCTAACGTAGTGCCAAACTTCATTTTGACGTTAAATTTGTGCTCCTACCCAGTGCTGAATGCTAACTCTATTTTGGAGTTTACTACAATGTTGTGTCATATTTGATGCAACACTATAACGATAGCACAAGGATGTTTTTTTTATTTAAATTTTTTTGAATGATTTAATATTATTTGGTGAAATAGACTAAATGTTAGGAATTGATAAAAAAAATATTCTTTTTAGAGTAATATTTGAGCAACGAATTGAAGTTGAAGATGAAATTTGGTATGACACCTACTCTATTTTGATGGAAAACTAACTCTATTTTAAAGTAATAGGTCGAAGATAGCCTTACTTCTGGTTCCTCGTGCGGGGCCCGGACCCTTCTGCCAGGTGAAATAGCAAGCACGCGGCTGTTGGATAACGCGTGGCAGTGGCGGACCCTACCATCTTGCAAGCCTTCCCCCTTCCCACCACGCCAATCACCCTCCTCTAATTGCAATTAATCAATACATTTAAGAATTTAATAACTCCCCTCAAAATGCATTTGCATCATTCTTTTCACTGTGGGCGTGTTTGGTTGCAAGGAACTGGACGGAGGTAAGAAAATTGGGAAGTATAATTTCTCACTTTCCTATCTATCCAAACATCGGAAAAGAAAATAAGAAAACTCCTTTTTCTTTTTTCTTTTCTCTTTTACATAATCATTTTCTCACTTCTAGAGTGCTACAATTAATTTTGTGGCCATGTAAATCTCATTTGTTATAAGTTGTAGTACAAAACAATTAATTTTTTGATCATATAAATCTAAGGCATTCTAATTACAGTCTGTTTTTTATTTTTCTTAATTAATTTTTATTTTAATATTATTTTGCAGTCAACTTTGTGGTCAACATTTTCACTTCTACTTTCACATTACCATCCAAACATCAGAAAAGACATAACATTTTTCAAATTACACTTCCTAACAACATCTAAACACCAGAAAATTTACTAACCAATTCTCAAGTTTCAAAGAGAATTATTACTACTTTCTCACTTACCAAACAGGTCCGTAACTATGTAAGTAAACACTACCCAACCCCGCCCCCCTTACCGACAAACTTTTGTCCATCTCTTTGGTCTTTATATATATCACCTTAAACCCCCCCCTCCCCCCCCCCCCCCCCCCCCCACCCACCCACCCACAAAACAAATCATTCTCTCTCTTTGCTTGCTCTAGCTGTCTCTTTTTTCCCTATGATTTTTTCCTTGAACACGGGATGGGTGAGACTGTGGAAGTGTTCGACGGATCGAATGGCGCCCCGATGAGCAAGGCCGGAGAGAAGACGGAGCAGGGCAACTGGTACGAGGAGGAGATCGACGTCGATCTCAAGTCGTGCTTTGCTTGGAACAGGTGATCAAGATTCTTTTTACATTTTGCATGTTGATAAAAAAAAGACGGTTAAATAAATATGTTTTCTTTTCTTTTGTGGTGTTTGCCGTGTTCCGTAAGTATCAGGACATAGCTCTTTTGAACGCTAGGCATTTTGATTGGTTCTCTTATTGTATGTGTGTGTCGCTTACACACATGAACCGAACCCGAGTATCAGAAACTTCACAAGTCCAAGAAATTACTGTGATTTCCAAAATTTGGAAGTTATTCCAACTTCAAGGTCTACTCTGGCCAGTGTGAAGATGAGGTGAGTTATACTATCAAAGCTCATCTCTATCAATTGAATGATCTTTCATTGTGTCTTGCTTGAGCTTGATGCTAGAGAGTCTGGTTCGAGGGAGACACCTTGGACGTCGCTAAATTGATTTGCTCTGCTCATGCTTTAGGTTGGTATGCGAGTGCATTAATCAGTAACATCAAACTTTGGCCTAATCTTCTTGATGAATTCAAAGGATCTCACAGTGTCAAGAAAGGAAATGTCGTCAAGGATTTTATGACGGGATGTGCCACCGTAACATCTAAATCATATGCTTGAGCACACAAAAAATGCGCATTTGATCAAATCAAGACCGTAATTGGCTTGACCAAGGTTTTTGTACCCGCAAAAAGTAAAATTTAGTCAACTCAGCTCCAATCGAGTACAAGATGTAGAAGGCAATGAAGCTAAAGCCATGGAACCCTCGCGCTCGACTCCATAGAATCAAAAGAAGACTTAAGGTTGGAGTTGTGAGCTTAATCTTCGGCTATCACCAAGTCTACTATGGAAAGACTTTACACGTTCAAAAGATGGAAATGTAGTAGGCGAAACATATAAGTAATATTATTGGCATAATATTTGTTCCCACTATTTAGTTACATGTATGAACGTCATTTTATCAGATGATGCATAACTCTGAGGACATGTTTTTTTGAGATAAAACAGTGACGCATAAGCTGTTGCAATCTGATACCAATTGTTGTAACAAATCGGTGCTATAACACCAACTGTGACTTTCGAGATTGACGTTTGCGGAACTTGATATGATACTTGCAAAAGAAAAACTGTTGTAAAGCAAACTAGTAATACCTAAACAAAAAAGTAATAAGAAATAACACGAGAATTTATCGTGGTTCGGTTCAAACTTGACCTTCGTCCACAGGAAGAGAACTTGAGAGAGATTTATTAGTAAACTTGATACAAAGAGATCTAAATTTTCTCTTAATTTAACAAAAATATTCACCTTCCTCTTGAGTCTAGACTTAGATTACAAGAGTATTACATTCTCTCTATGCACATGTATTGCATTCTCTCTATGTATTTTCACCTTGCTCCTCTATTTCTTAGCTTTCTTGGCGTTCTCGACTTTTTCTGTGTCTACTCTGTTACTTTACAATGTTGGTTACTACTTTACAAATTTATAAGATTTTATAATACAACTTCTATTTGGACTATGAGATGATCTTTACCATTGGATGCTTGAAGAATCTTGTTCAATCCTATTAGGAGTTGATCTCCTTGATTTAGAAGAATTTTAAACCCTTTAATCTTTAAAAACAAATCTTCATTGAATAGAAATTGAATCATATTCGTACTCCACCAGTAAAGAAAATCAAAACCTGAAAGGAAAATTGATTCTGCTTCAGGAAATGTCTCGATAAGTTGACTTATCCTGATGATTAGTCGACTAATCCCTGCCATTAGTCGGCTTATAAATTATATAGTCGACTACTATATGATACTTCCTCTCTGTTTCTACTTCTTTGTCTGTCCTAGTTGACTACTAGTCGACTGGTCTTGTTTGATCGTTCACTTGTAAACTTTATAAGTCGACTAATCTGCACATGTTTGGTTTGCTTCTTACTTCAAGTCATCATCTTCTCCAACTTGATTGGATCTTTTTGGACCATCATCTCCTCTTGAAAACAAAACAAAATCCTAACATAATCCCTCAACGTTTCATTAAAAAGAGACTGAGGACATGTTGTTTGAAGAAGAATATGCATGATCAAAGAATATGCATAATCACTTTAAGAGAGGTGCAAGCGAGGTGTGCCTCTCTTTGGTTAGAATGCTTGGCTCAACTTTACCTGGTTATCCAATTGTCCATAGTTGGCGTTCAAACCGAACTAACGTATTCAGTGCGAATGAATTTGCGTTCGATTGGCTTGTGTTGAACTTGCTGTGATGGTCAAGCACTATGCAACAAAAAATCTCCCAAACTAAATGCACACGCAAGTGCTAAATAAGAGAGAGAACATCCAAAAATAAAAACATCAACATCAAAGCAATCAAAGTCCCCCAGTGCAAAACCAAACCAACCACAAGCTCTGGAAAAGTCAGGACATCGGAGCCTCACACCTGCGCAACTCACAAGCGATCAGAATCACTGCTCTGCCCCCTCCCCCTTCCTCCGAGAGACTATCAGAATCGTCACCCAACGGAATATATATAGTTTGTTCATTCGAATATCACTTTCTAGTTTCCACATTTGTTAAGCAGTCATCTACCTACTACACGTATAATGCTAATTGTCATTGGGTGTATGTCTGCTTCTTCGGTCTGAACCAAGGAATCCGTTATATAGGGTATAAGCTTCATCATCGAGAGGAAAACAACCCGGATCACCGCCTAAGGCTCCTAGATGACCGCTAACCACAAGGTTTTCTTAGAAGCAAACCACCCTTGAAAAGTGAATAATAGCTCACCAGTCGAGGGGTATCGCGCCGAAGATCGATGAATGTGTTGAGGGTTGGGGGCAATTATAGCAGTATGAATAGCGTCTCTAGAAAAATAAAAAATAAAAAAAATTTAGGGAGCAAAGAATTTAATATTTCTCATATATTTTTAGCTGTTTGATTTTCTAAGAAAGATATGTACTGACTTGTAATGTGTACAAACCTTTCTTCAGCTTGAAAGTGCATACTGCATTTCTTTCTGCCACTTTGAAATGATTCAACCCTGATGAAGGAGGACATTATTGCAAACATAAAATCATGGTATGATTGGTGATAGTTTTCGCAGTGATAAGTTACACTTTGACCCAAAAGCACCATTGCATGCAGGGCAGAACTAGAGAAGAGGGAGGAGAAGTAAGATATCATGGTGGGTGATTTGGCTGATCCTATGGAAGGAGGACCATGTTATCAACTCTACACCAAGTCCTTTTATGAACAAGTGATCAAGCCTAAGCTCCATAATCATGGCATCTTTGTTACCCAGGTACTACTAATTTCCTTGAGTATAAAGTCACATTGTTTATTTTTACTCTTAATATACCCTTTTTTTCTTCAATTTATCGGTAATTTATAGGCCGGGTCAGCTGGTGTCCTCACTCACAGAGAGATTTTCTCATCAATTTTCAACACCCTGAAGCATGTCTTTAAATGTAAGTCACTACTATATGCTTTTGATATCTTCTTAGATTCCAAATTTCATGGGCTATAAATTTTAGATACAAGTACTATATGCATATTGATGTGTTGTTATTTAGATCGCACTCAGGCTTATAGAACAAATCCTTTCACCAGGCTTTCTGAATTGTTTTTTTTTTCCCTTTCCCTTTCTAATTTCAATTATGCTGAATCTTCCCATAGTTGTAGACTTGTAGTTACCATCTTATGGACTATGTATGATATATATCATCAAAAATTTAGTATCCATATGATCAATTTGTTGGAGGAGAGATACTATTAAAGGAGGTGATGTGCTGTCGAAGATCGCCGAGGAAGTCGACGACAAAAGCCGTAGAAGACAGCAGCAGAAACCAGTAGCAGTAGCAATTCTGGCAGAGGTCGGTCGACCGGTCCGGTCGACCGACGTGCACAACGTGCACAGGGGTCGGGCGGTCGACCGGTCCGGTCGACCGACCTAGAGAAGCCAGCTACGGGAAGAATCGGTCGACCGTTCCGGTCGACCGACAGGGAGCACCAAATTTACGGGCAGAATCGGTCGACCGTCCCGGTCGACCGACCTGGAGAGATCAAGTCTCTCAGTGAGTATCGGTCGACCGGTCCGGTCGACCGATCGACGGGTTTGGGCAAAAATCTGCTGCTCCGCAAATTGCGGAGCAGCGAGTATAAATAGTATCTGGGCTGTTTCTAGGGTTTCCAACCTGCAAAATAGAAGGCTTAGGGTTCTCTTATACTGAAAGAGGCAAAAAGCCATTGTAATCATCTTCCCTAATACAAATCTCTCCATTTGATTGCCCCGAGGACGTAGGCACGTTGGCCGAACCTCGTTAGATTTGTGTTTTTGCGATTGCTTGTTCTTCGTGGATTGGTTTCATTGTTTCTGTGATTGAGATCGATTGGATCCTCTATTGGTTGTTGTCTCCCGCGCGCAACAAGTGGTATCAGAGCATCCAGGTTGCTCTTTGGGATTTCTGTAGTCCGGAAGCCTCGAGATCGGATCCGGTGGAGATCGTGTGTCGATCTCAGATCTGAGGTATTGGGTGTTCGAGGGATCGTGTGTCGATCTCCGGAGGACTCAAGGAGGGTTTTTTGGATCGGTGGTGAAATAGATCTGGAGAGAAACTCGAGCTAGGGTTTCACGGGAGAGGTAAAAATCACTTTTTTATCTCGGCAATAGATCTATTTTTCAAGTTATTTGATCTTCCGCATAGTTAGAGGGTCAAGGAAAGAATCTCAATGGCAGAGGAAGTTGCATCTGTTAGAACAATGAATACTCACCCTAAAATCGAAGTTGTTAAGTTCAATGGCACTAACAATTTTGGGATGTGGAGGTGTGAGGTGATGGATGCGTTGAACGCATCTAATCTGGAGGATACTCTCCTATTGGAGAGGAAGAAGAACACTACTACCGATGAGGAATGGGCAAAGATGAATAGATCGGCATGTGGCTTGATTCGTTCATGCTTGACACAAGACATTAAATATCTTGTGCAACATGAGACGTCGGCAAAGAAACTGTGGGAAACCCTAGAAAAGAAGTACCTGACAAAGAGTGTGGAATCCAGGTTGCAGCTTAAGAGTAAGCTGTATCAGTTCAGGATGAAGAGGGGGAGCACAGTAAATGAGCACATAAACCGGTTTACAAAGCTTCTTACAGATCTGATAAACGTGGATGTCAAGGTAGAAGAGGAAGACAAGGCAGTCATTCTCCTGAACTCACTCCCATCGGAGGAGTATGAGACATTCACCATGACGTTTATCAATGGTAGACAGACTTTGGACTACCATGAGGTGTCGTCTGCATTGATGAGCTATGAGACAAGGAAGAATGAGAGACATTCTGGTCAGTCAAGCTCAGTGGCGGAGGCATTGGAGGTAAGAGGCAGAAGTTCATCAAGGAAGGGCAGAGAGATTGGAGGAAGATCGAAATCCAGGCCGGGATTCAAGGACCTCAAAAGAAATCAGTGCATTTTCTGTAGAGAAATTGGGCACTGGAAGGTAGATTGCCCAAAGTTCAAGGGGAAGAAGAAGGAGTCGAATGCTGAAGCAAATCTATCAAAGGTGACGAAGACTCAGAGGAGTAGTTCACAGACAGATGGAGCAGATTCGGACTCGTCGGGATTCTCTTTTTCAGTCAGTTCTCCCATTGTTGGAAACTCATGCAAAGATGAGTGGATTCTGGATTCAGGTACAACATACCATGCATGCCCTAATAGGGGCTGGTTCACCAGTTTTGAGAAGCTGGAAGGTTGCTCGGTTGTGATGGGTGATGATCACTCATGTTGCATGGAGGGTGTTGGTACAATCCCAATCAGAATGTTTGATGGGACAGTAAGGGAGTTGACAGGTGTGAGGTATGTACCTCAGATGAAGAGAAATTTAATCTCCTTGGGAACTTTGGAAGCATCGGGTATGATGATATCGGTTCGAGATGGCGATCTCAGGATGATCAAGGGCTCGATGGTTGTGATGAAGGGCGTCCGCCGAGGAAATCTATACTACTTGAAGGGTAGTACGAATACAGATCAGGTGGAGACTTCGAGTACAACAGATGAGGTTGGCCTGGGGATCTGGCAGGAAAAAGCCGGACAAGAAGAAGAATCTTTGCGAGCTCCTGCAAAGATGAAATCAGTAGAAGGTGCTGCTACCTGCAAGTCAGAAGGTGGACACAGAGTTCTGGACAAGAAGAAGGTGAGTTTCAGCACCAGTTCTCACCACTATGAAGGTCTTCTTGATCGTGTTCACGTGAGTGTATGGGGACCTGCTAAGATGGCATCGCTTGGAGGTCACAGGTACTTTGTCTTGGTTATAGATTGTTCATCTAGGCAAGTTTGAATATATCCTATAAGACAAAGGGGTGAAGTCTTAGATGTGTTGAGGAAGTGGAGCGGAAAAATGGAGAGGCAGATAGGTAGGAGGATAAAGGAGCTTCATATTGGCAATGTTGGAAAAGACATTGACCAATTCCTACAGTTTGGCCAGAACACAGGAATGACTACACACTTCTCAACAGGTATAGATGAGTTGGCTAAGGATGTGGTCCGTCCCTTGCTGGAGGAGGTTCGGAAACTATTGTCTAATGCAGGATTGGACAAGTCGCTTTGGGCTGAGGCGATAGAGTATACTAGCCATCTCAAGAATAAAAAGACTGCGATAGGAGATAAAGCTCCATTGGAACATTGGTCTGGGAAAACAGCTCAATATCATGGTTTGCTGCGGGAATTTGGAAGTCCGGCTTACTTCAGTGCCAAGAATGGCAAGGTGAATCCGCAAGCAAGGAGGTTTGTCTATTTGGGCGTCAAGAAGAACAGCTACAGGTTGTGGGATCCCAAGGACAAAAGGATAGTTATGAGCAGGAATGTCACATTTGGAGAGGCTTCAGAGTTGAAGTCCATCGTCTCTCAGCAGGTGGAGAGGAAGAAGACCAAGGGAGGATCGCAGCGGGTGGAGGTCGATGCTACTCCATCATCTCCAGGTGGTTCGGCATCAAAGGAGACTTCATCGGTGGTGACACCGTGTGGAGATCATAGTTACAAGAGTGATGCTGAACAGGTTGACGACATTGCAAAGGATGTCGAGTTGAGTGCAGCCATTGGAACCAAGGGGAGACCACGTTCGTGGTTAAAGAAGGATGAATCTCAAGCTTGTGAACGCGACAAGCTCAAGTTGAAGGCCGTTGCTCTCCAGGATGGTCAGGGGAAGATTCATATGACTCAGTCTGACAGGTTCACTGCTGCAGGAACAGGAATCAATATTCGAGCTTGATGAAGCTCATTTTAATGAACTACGGTTGGCTTGATCCTTTTGGGCAAAGGTACGTAGGCAGCCGTAAAGGCGCAGCCATTGGTGATGCAACTCTTATGAAGCTGTGTCTGGGTTCTCGAGAAGTTGTTTGGAGCTTCACGTAGAGGTGAAGAAGTATGGTCAATGATGCTTCACGTAGAGTTGAAGAGACTTCATGCAGAGGTGAAGAGACTTCATGTAGCGGTGAAGTGGTGTGACCAGTTGGTCTTCACGTAGAGGTGAAGAGTTGTGATCTCGAAGAACAGTTTTATCTTCCGGAGAGGTGATGTGGAGCTTGCATAAGGAGTGGTGTGCATCCAGTTGAAGCCCATGATGTTTGGTGTGCTATTTGCAGACTTGTTTGGACCGTCAGTGGAAGACAGGTAGACTAGATAGAGCTGGTCAATTGGAGAGTCAGTGTTGACTCATGTGGAAGTCTTCATGAGATCGGGAAGTTGCGAAGAAGGAGCCATGGTTGATGATCGGCAAGCGTAGAAATTCTCCTAAGGTGAAGTATAGGGAAGACATATGTGGTGCATTCCAGTGGATAGCTGAGCCAAGGATTCCAAGCCGAGATCGTGTGTCGATTTCGCCGAGATCGTGTGTCGATTTCGTCCGGTGCGCGCAAGCCGAGATCGTGTGTCGATTTCGCCGAGATCGTGTGTCGATTTCGCCAAGTGTTGGACCGGGGTTCGTTGGATGTCGGCTCAGATTTTGGAATCTTCGCCGAGGTGGAGAATTGTTGGAGGAGAGATACTATTAAAGGAGGTGATGTGCTGTCGAAGATCGCCGAGGAAGTCGACGACAAAAGCCGTAGAAGACAGCAGCAGAAACCAGTAGCAGCAGCAATTCTGGCAGAGGTCGGTCGACCGGTCCGGTCGACCGACGTGCACAACGTGCACAGGGGTCGGGCGGTTGACCGGTCCGGTCGACCGACCTAGAGAAGCCAGCTACGGGAAGAATCGGTCGACCGTTCCGGTCGACCGACAGGGAGCACCAAATTTACGGGCAGAATCGGTCGACCGTCCCGGTCGACCGACCTGGAGAGATCAAGTCTCTCAGTGAGTATCGGTCGACCGGTCCGGTCGACCGATCGACGGGTTTGGGCAAAAATCTGCTGCTCCGCAAATTGCGGAGCAGCGAGTATAAATAGTATCTGGGCTGTTTCTAGGGTTTCCAACCTGCAAAATAGAAGGCTTAGGGTTCTCTTATACTGAAAGAGGCAAAAAGCCATTGTAATCATCTTCCCTAATACAAATCTCTCCATTTGATTGCCCCGAGGACGTAGGCACGTTGGCCGAACCTCGTTAGATTTGTGTTTTTGCGATTGCTTGTTCTTCGTGGATTGGTTCATTATTTCTGTGATTGAGATCGATTGGATCCTCTATTGGTTGTTGTCTCCCGCGCGCAACACAATTTAAATTTTATTGTAACTGCCAGAAGTATGCCCATATATCGCTGAGAACTACACCTTCTCATATTATAAAAGTTTTAATTTATTGCATTATCCATGGGATTGCAAATTATTTATGATCCAAACATATATATATATATATATATATATATATATATATATATATATATATATATATATATATATATATATATATATAGACTTGTATCCTTTCAAAAGGATTTGATCCCGGATCCTTCCCACTCAAATTCAACCCTCCAACATTCGAATACAAGATCCACTCCGTTGAAGTTGATCTATACTATTTCAAGTATCTATAAACCAAAAATCAAGTGTTTTAAATACTTTTTGCCCATCCATCAAGTAGGGGAAAAACGGACGGCCTAAATAGTGAGTTGGTTAGTTTAACGGTGTAGAACATTTGAAATCTAACAAAAATTAGTTTATAGGGGTTTTTAAATGTTTAGATCATAATGAAATGGCCGGATCGAGAATTTGTATGTCTAAAGACATAGATCTAACCAACTCACTACTTTCGGCCGTCCATTTTGCGTCGCTTGATGGATGGGCAAAAAGTATTTAAAACACTTGATTTTTGGTTTATAGATACTTGAAATAGTATAGATCAACTTCAACGGAGTGGATCTTGTATTCAAATGTTGGAGGGTTGAATTTGAGTGGGAAGGATCCGGGATCAAATCCTTTTGAAAGGATACAAGTCTATATATATATATATATATATATATATATATATATATATATATATGTTAGTCAAAGGCTTCTATCGATGAGATTGCAAACCTGAAAATCTCATTTATTTTTCTTCAAGGAATACAGACTGCCACACTAAAGCAAGAGAAACTCCTAACAAAATTGAAGTTTTATTCATTGTGGTCTTTTATGCTCCTTCATAAGGATATTGACACACCGCGTATTCATGTTCATGCAGATACAATCACATACACGGCTCATGTGCGATCATTCGTGGATACCTGGGGTTGGGTCATGGTAACTTGCCATACTCGCTGAAAACTAATCCGCAATTATACAACATTCATGTTTGATACCATATTTGTGATTTTCCAGGCATCTGATGAACCATTTATCCTCAATGCCAAAGAAACTGATGAGAGGATCAACGAGAGAATCAACGGGTAGCTGCTCTACTTGAATGGGGAGTCGTTCATTTCATCGACCACAATGAACAAGAGCGTGCGCCAGTTGTAAGTCCCATGTTTCTTGATATTTTTCTTTCTGTTACTAGAAAATACAGAAAAGAAATTATAGCGACGTGTTGAAGTAATTCTTTTGCTGTAATGGCGCAGGCTGTTGACAGACTCATGTGTACACTGAAGAGAACGTGAGATTTATCCATGGCCATGGGCAGGGGAGGGCTTGCTGTGCTTGAGCTGCCATAAGAGGAGCAAGAGGGCATGTAGAGGGTTGTAACCAAATTTAGTCAGGGGAAAAAGAAAAAGAGAGGGCAATACGCAAACTGGCATATGTCATGGGGAAGTTTGAGGATGAAATTCTTTACTTCTTTAATTTGTTCTAAAATGTTAAAAAAAATGTGTTGGCTGTGACTCTTTTTCCTTATAAAAACAAATAAAGGTTTTGGCCCTCTATTAGTTATATCATTATTGTCTTTTCTTTTTCTTAAATTTATATCCTTTTTAAGTGCATGAAGTGGTTTTGGTGGAATATTGAGTATTACTTCTTAGTTTCATAATCTTAAGTTATGGCCTGCCTGTGAGCCACACTCTCATACAGGATGGAAGTGAGGTAGAGAATTTTCAAAATTTGATCAGTTTGATATTTATGGAGCTTGAACTTGGGATATGTACCATTTTTGGCAAATGTTTCAGTGCTAATTACAAGATGAAATGGATTGATCCCTTCTCTTGATCAGGAGAGCTCTGCAGCTTGGACTGGGTCTTGTCTTTGCTTTCTATGAAATCAGATCTGGGCATGGAAGCTATAAACAGTGTTGGAAATGCTATTTGTTTGACTTTGGCTTTGAGCAGAGTAACAAGTTCAATGATCAGAGATAACATGAATTGAAACCAGAGGAAGTTCAAGAAAAAGATGGAAGGGGAAAAAAAAGAAAACACATTAGGGACCGTCTTACTTGTGCGAGATAGATGTCAAATTCCTCCAACAATATACGAAGAAAACAAATGTTCCTTCTATATTTAAAGAAGAGAGTAGGGAATTACATTCAGGGACGGACCCACATACAGCTCAGCGTAGACGGACGCCCACACTAGATTTTATAAAATAGAAGAATAGTACATGTAGTTAGTAACTTTTTTGAAAATAATCTCTCTTTTTTAGAGTTATTTGTTCTAATATAATGATGTTCTGAGTTTTATCTCAAGTGGTAACTTAAAAATCTTACTTATTAGAGGTCATAAGTTTCAAATATTGGTGGATTCAACATTATTTTTATTTTTTTCTCTCTTTTCTTATTACATTTAAGCTCACACTTGTTTCCTTGGAAAAATTGAAGGCACTGAAATTCTTTATTTGATTATAAAGAAAATTACAACAGATCAATAATCCGATTACAAAAGAGGGAAGAATGGTTAGATCTCCTTTTTGTTTAATGTTGGATTCTTCGTGTAGCAGTGGAGAGTGATTCTTGTTCTTTATTGACGAGCCGAACCTAAAGCTTAATCTTCGGATCTTCTTGCTCTCGTTGGAAGAGCACTGTCAGGTATAAAACCTTAATCAGTGGCTAAAATCTCAAAGAGATTAGAAACTTAATTTGAACTCAGCAAGTTTATAGAGTTTTTTCCTCTAACACAATGTGTGTTAAGTAACCTTATGCTTAGTTTTCAGCCTTCTGTAGTTACCCAGCTTCAAGCATCAAGCATCAAGTAAGTTTTTTAGGAATTCTCCTCCTTAGAACCTATGACTTCTTGAGTTCCTCCTCCAGAACTCTTCTTTTTTCCCTAGCTATTCATATCTACTTATGGAGGATTCTGGGGTATAACCAACCCTTTAAATCTCTCCATAATAGGAGAAGTGTAACAAACACTTTAAATCTCTCTATAATGAGAAATTATTCCTCATTATGTGGAGAAAAAATGAGGTGCAACTGACCAAATTCGTGGTTGTCTGTAACAGCAGAAACGCGGTTCCGCTGGACGCGAACCTCGCTCTGATGTTGAGACACGGAGCTTATAGGCTCGCATTGAAGTTGAAACGCGAAGCTTCTCAGGCTTGCATTTGTGTTGAAATGTGAACCTACACAGACTCGCATTTTAATATTGAAACGCGACCCTGAGGTCTGCGTCAAGAACAGCAAGACCATCGCGTTTGGCCGAGACTGAGAGGCTCGCGTCTGAAGTTGGGACGCGAAACGCGGTTCCGCTGGACGCGGACCTCGCTCTGATGTTGAGACACGGAGCTCACAGGCTCGCATTGAAGTTGAAACACGAAGCCTCTCAGTCTTGCATTTGTGTTGAAATGTGAACCTATACAGACTCGCATTTTAATGTTAAAACGCGACCCTGAGGTCTGCATCTCAAAGAACAGCAAGAGCATCGTGTTTGGCCGAGACTGCGAGGTTCGCGTCTAAAGTTGGGACGCGACCTCTGCGTTTAAAAAAAGACACGAGGTCTGTGTTTGGGTTGAAACGCGACCTTCTCGTTTGAGTTGAAACGTGACCTTGCGTTTGAGGCTGGAACGCGACCTTCGCGTCCGCGAGATTCGCGTCTGAGACTTAATCTTCAGTAATTTTTAGACAGCCTACAACACTGAAATTCTTATACATTTATCCTCACATTGAAAAAACATCCTACTTCCGCCAGACCGATGATAAGCTGAGTCCTTAGACTCTGTGAATCTACAAACACTTGGAAAATGTTCATGCACTTTATATCGGCATGCATACTCTTTTAGTTCATGAATTTGGTTCATAGATAACCATTTTGGTTCTATAAAAGAGAATCAGAATAAATTGGGAGGTCTCAGTAACGTAAAAAGTGTCCACAACCATTAAATGACAATTGCAAAAAAAAGGAAGTTCCGAAAAAAACTTCATTATTTCAAACACCCATCTAGAGAAAGGAAATATACAAGATGTGTGAAAGTTGTTATAGTAAGTTTAAAAATTGTATTTACATTTACTATGATTTTTAGTGGAATGCTCAAAGTAACTAAAAAGTTTATTATCCATAACTTTCTAGCAATTTTGATAATTGATGGCTGTAGAAAAATCAATTTCCAGTGAGGGTACTTTTCGTTAATTTTCCCCGTATAATTAATTGAATATTGTTGATATTTTAAACCATTTACCGCTGGAAATACAGTAACTGTTGACAGTTACTATACATAAAAAGTGTATATTGGCCTCACACAATTTACCCATTCTTTCCCTATAAATATCCACGAGCCTCAACATCCTCTCCCTCCAATTTCTTTGAAACCCTAATTCCCAACTGCTCGCTCCCAAATCTGCCAAATTCGAACACACACTGAAACCATAATCTCCTCAAATCCACCCAAAATCCTAGGGTTTCCTTCCTCGAATGGCACCGATTTTAACGGCGAATGGGATCTCGAAGCTGAACGCCGGCGATCTGAACCTGAAGCCGGTGGTTCAAGTGATCGAAGTGAAGACTATCGGATCCGGCGAACGCTATCGGATTGTAGTTTCGGATGGATCCGACACCCAACAAGCGTTGCTGGCGACTCAGCTCAATGAGATCGTGAAGGGCGGGAGGTTGAAGACTGGATCAGTTGTGCAATTGTTGGAGTACATCTGTAGCACCGTTCAAAATCGAAGGTAATAGATGAAATTATCTCTCTTTGTAGTTAATTGATCTAAAAAGTTTCTAATTTCAATAAATTTGAAGGTGTATTTGCGTGTAAGCCCTAAATTCTCAAATTCTTTTAGAAGTAAATTGTTAAAAATTTTGTGAAGTTGATTGCCCTTCATAGTTTAGTTGACTATATACATAAATAAGAGTTCTAATAAATTTCTAGATTTTCATATTTGTGTCCAAAAGATTCTATTCTACAGCTAATAAACAGTAAAACTTCCCCTTTTTGTGTCAAACTGAGCTAAATTTGAGACATACATTCAGCTGCTGCCACAACTTCACAGAACTAACTGCCTGAATATAAATGAGAATTTCTGATCTCCAATTTTACATATAGTATCACTTAAATGGACAAAATCTATAGAAGCTTATCACATGACAATCATCTCATGTTTTTTTGGGGTGCAACGGTGCTGAAATTATTTCTTTCCTATATGAAAATATAGAGTTTGAGTTAAGTGAAGGCATTACTGAAAAGTTATCTAAAGCCCGAAGCAGCATATCATAGCTAAATTAGGTGTGTTTGTGTGTGGAGGTGTGTGTGTGGGGTGCGCGGTTCACAAATTTGAAGTCTCCCTTGATAACTTCTGCCTTAGATATGGTTTGTGCTTTAAAGTTGTTCTTTAGAACAAAATAATCAAAATAATTGACTAATAAAAGCTAATTAATTACTAAAATTTCATAATCTCTCCAAAGAAATATATAAAAGTGAATTGAGACATAGATGTCATTTTCCATTTGATATGGCTTCATTGGAATTAGTAGGATCAGTTATCAATATGATGTTACTTTACCGTGATGAGATCTATGGGAGTACAGAGTCTAACGATTAACATAGTTTTGAAATTTTTGGATTCTGTTGATGTCTCTCTATTGCTCGATTAAATTAAAAGT
This sequence comes from Agave tequilana, assembly GCA_038442645.1. NCBI lineage: Eukaryota > Viridiplantae > Streptophyta > Magnoliopsida > Asparagales > Asparagaceae > Agave > Agave tequilana. Next base: position 26,146 of record JAVJIF010017387.1, read on the forward strand.
CCGAACAGTTAGAAAAGCTTATTGAGACAGGAGTTTCTGGAATTATAAATTCTTTATTTGGCTGCATATATTATATTTAAATCTTCTTGGTACTTTGAAGATTACTTTTTGTGGTTATCTATCCCTGTTGTTACGCTATAAATGACGGGAATATTTAACATGTAATTGGAAGTTTTGCTTTAGAAAAACTTGTGGGAATAGAGAAATGGATGTGTTTATGTCTAATTGAAGCTGTGAAATTTGAACTATATGTTAAATTATTGATAAACCAGTTGTAAAATTGTTAAATGTGTGTGATGGTTTAGTTTCTAGGGATTTAGGAAATCTAAGTGAGTTCTTAAAACATAGATTTATTCTTTACCTGTCTTCTTGTTTCAATGTTATTTGTAGGCTTATTGTGGTTCTGAACTTGGAAGTCATAATTGCGGAGAGTGATGTCATGGGAAATCCCAAACTGCTTCCAGATGTCCAATTCTCCTCTCAGATTCCAGCAACTCCTAACAATTTAGCACACTCAAGACCTGCATCATTCAATGGGGCATCTGGGTCTCTTCCCACTTCAAGGCCCAGCGCAAATTCATCAGCCAATCACAGCAGTAATTCCCAAAACTTCCAGCCAACCGTCCAGCCTTCTTATAAGCCGCCTCCAAACTACAGAAATCATGGAACAATTATGAGGAATGAAGCTCCTCCTCGAATAATCCCAATAGCTGCTTTGAATCCTTACCAGGGTCGATGGGCCATCAAAGCAAGAGTGACGGCAAAAGGTGACCTCCGACGTTATAACAATGCCAGGGGAGATGGGAAGGTGTTTTCCTTTGACTTGCTTGATTCTGATGGCGGAGAGATCAGAGCAACTTGTTTCAATGCTGTTGTTGATCGCTTCTATGATGTTGTCGAGGCTGGTAAGGTATATTTGATATCAAAAGGAACCCTAAAACCTGCCCAAAAAAACTTTAACCACCTTAGCAATCAATGGGAAATTTTTCTGGAAGCAACATCAATTGTGGACCTCTGCCTAGATGAAGACAGTTCTATACCAGCACAGCAATTTAATTTCAGGCTCGTCAGTGAGATTGAGAATATAGAGAACAACTCAATTTTGGATGTTATCGGCGTTGTCACATCTGTTAACCCTTCGGCAACTATACTAAGGAAGAATGGCATGGAAACTCAGAGGAGAATTCTTAACTTGAAGGATGTCTCTGGTAAAAGTGTTGAGCTTACTCTTTGGGGGGATTTTTGCAATAGAGAGGGTAGGGAGCTTCAAGACATGCTTGATTCTGGGGTTTTTCCTGTTTTGGCTGTGAAGGCAGGAAAAGTTAATGACTTCAGTGGGAAATCAGTCGGTACAATTTCTGCCACTCAACTCTTTATCAATCCTAGTTTTCCCGAGGCTGTCAGATTGAGAGAGTGGTTTGATGGAGGGGGAAGGAATGTTGCTTCCCAGTCCATATCTAGAGATGCCGTCTCAGGGATTCCTCGGAGTGAGACCCGCAAGACTATCTCACAGATTAAAGATGAAGGTCTTGGAAGGGAGGGAAAGCCTGATTGGGTTACAGTCAAAGGCACCATTTCATTCATCAAGACAGATAATTTCTGCTACACTGCTTGCCCTTTGATGATTGGTGATAGGCAGTGCAGTAAGAAAGTGACAAAGGTTGGTAACGGTAAGTGGTGCTGTGATCGATGCGATAAAGAGTTTGAAGAATGCGATTATAGATATCTTCTTCAGGCTCAGGTGCAAGACCATACTGGAGTGACTTGGGTGACTGCCTTCCAGGAGTCGGGGGAGGAAATTCTCTGTTGCTCGGCAAAGGAGTTGTACCAGATTAAGAATGAAGAAAACGACGATACAAGGTTTGCAGAGATTATTCGTCGCAGTCTCTTTGAGCAGTACCTTTTTAAGCTCAAAATCAAAGAAGAGCTCTATGGAGACGAGCAGCGAGTGAAAATTACGGTCATCAAGGCAGAGAAAGTGAATCCTTCCGTGGAAAGCAGATACCTTCTTGATTTGATTGCGAAGATGTGATTCAAAAATTGATTTTGAAATTTTCATTGGATAGTGCCTGTCCTACACTGGTTGAAGCGCAGTTTTTGAATGATACCCAGGCTCAGAATTCTAGACATTCATACAAATTCATTATACATCGAGGATTCGTTTAAAACTTCACAGTTGCGATCTTCAGTAAAATTTTATTAAAACCTTTCAGGAGATTTTAATTATACATCAAGGATTCACTGTAAGATTTTAATAAAATTTTTGATGGAAATTTTTCAATTGTGTTCTAGGAGATAGTTGAGTCATGGTTGTGGTTAATTTGGCTTGATTCTTGTGTAGTCCGTCGTCCTGTTTCTTTTACAGCAATGAACAATGGAGTAGAACTTGCAAGGCCATTCTCAAGTTCTATTGTATGGTTGTTTAGTTTCCTCATCTTGTATATCTAATCCAATAAATTATCCCCATTGAATGCAGAATATCTCAGGAATCTTGCAATAGAGAACACTGATTTGGATTGTCACGTTATAATACTTTAACTTTTCATATTTGCAAGTCTAACTTATTTAGAGTATTGAAATTTCGTGTATATATGCACATAATCTTTTATCAGTAACGCTATTGTGTTGCCACATTTAGATGTCGACATATTCATCCTTGAACAAATTAATCCCACTATGACTTTCTATTCGCTGAGGAAGAAAGTTCATTGAGCATGATAAAGATTTGGCAACAGAAATTAAAAAGATCAAACAGAGTTAAAAACAAACAGGGATACAAGGTTACAATGATACTATAAATTACCCAACAAGATCAAGACATGAACAGCAGTAGAGAGAAACAAGGAAATCTATAAATTTTTCAGGTTCTCTTGACCGGATCGAAGTTGGATACTCCGATAACAGCCCCGATGATGGCCGTGAGCACGACACCGCCATACACAATACTAAGCAAGAAGTTCTTGAGGGACGGCGAGATCCCCGGCTGAGCAGCCTCCGCGATGTCAGGGACAAGAAACGCTGCCGCCATCGCTGCAGCTGTCAGACCTGCGATCGCCTGCTCCTTGACGGACGAGGACGCCCGAACCTCAAACCGGCCGGTGGCCCTAGGGAGCCGGGCAGTGGCAGCGGTCTTCAGCGGGTTGAAGAAGGTGGTGGAGGTGGCCAGTGGCAGCCGCCGGCCGGCAGTGGAGGGCGAGGGCAGCACCGCCATGGCAACCGCAGATGTAGATGCCATTCTCAGATGTTTCTGCAGTGTCTCTGTGCTCAGCAGAAAAGGTTGTGCTGTGTAGTTTGATATGGAAGCAGAGGGAGGAGACAGATAAAGTTATTGAAGGATGGAGAGTTGATTGGTTTAGGGTTGCCAGGTCAGCATCTGAGTCCTATGTGGAATCCTTTGGTTCACAGTCTAGATTTTAGAGGATAAGCTCTCCTCTCTCTCTCTGTATGGTTCACAAAGCATCTCCTTTTTGTGGTTGTTGTGAACAAGCACCCAAAAATTGAAACAAAGTTCCTTGAGGAAAAAAAACTGCATCAAGCAAAACAAGCATACTTGTACTTCGCAACTAGGGGGCTAATATATGTAATGCACTATGTAATAAAATTTGTCAATTACTACAGAAAAGTTTGCCCTCATACAACAATACAATGACTATACGATACATACCAACATGGTGAGGTTAGGACGTACTCTGATGGAGAATCCTTGAGATCTAGGCTTTGGTCATCGTCATCGGCAATGGAGTTGAGCCAGTGTAGCTGAGGTGAACTTCTTGAGGGAGCAAATTGTATCGAATCGATAGCTCTTCGAATATTTTCTTCAACTCGAGGACACGATCAGACCTCCAACTGTTCTTCTCGCCTATATTTTGAAAGTTCATGGTGTGGTTAACGTATGGCGCCATGTTCATCTTGTTAACATCCACAATGCCCTTGACCACTATGCTGTGATTAGGATGCCAGTGATTCGGCTTGCTCTCGATGTACCTGGAAAATTAAAAAAAATGGTTTAACTTGTAAAAATAAAAAGTTTTATTTGTATGATGTGTGTATCTAAATAGTTGCAATTGTGCACTGTTAACCACTGATAAAAAGGAACGAGAACTGGTTATACACACACAAATGGCCATCTTTCTTTAAATTATATGTAAGTTTCTTATAACCAAATACAAATTTAATTAGTCAGTGATAAAAAAAATATATCATAGATTGAAAAATAACATGTTTGACTCTTGCATGAGTGTTTTTGCACATTCATCTCTGTGTGTAATAGAATTGACAGGGATAAGCATGAAAAACCTTCTCAAAAGTTGAAATAATAACATGCAATTCCAATCAGAAATGCAGTGAAATCACCTTACAAGCCTTTTAACTTCAAACTTCAAACATAAACCATGAAAATGCGGTCTGTGATCATGATGATATTGTTGAGCTGGCCATAGGGAAGGCCTTAAATTCAGAGATAAGCATATGCATCCATTATTTCAAATTGCAAAAGTTGACTTACAAAACAACAAAACCATAACAACCAAGCCTTTTCCCATCAAAATCAAGTTGGCTACAGAGCAAAAGGTTGTCCACTTGATATCAACCCCTCTAGGAATTGGCACTTGAATTTCTACCGAATGCGACTTCGAGCAAGATGAGGTTTGCCATGAAACCGGGGAGACTTCAGCGGGTAGAGAGACTCACTTCAAGCAAATTACAGTCGTACTTCTGGATGGAACCTTCACAACAGAGTCCAAAGTCTAGACAATGAGAGTAGAGATGGGTTTGCCATGAACAAATCAGATTGGCATCTAGACGATGTGTATCTGATTTGTCCATGTGATTTGAAAGCATGCCACTCAGAGCAACTCATAGAAACTCCCCACAGTACAAAAAATCAACCAAATATTCTAGATGGCAAGGGAAGCAGGGGGCTAAAAAAGCTCACCAAGTAGAACCACGTGTTCGTAATGCTAATGGAAACAAAGCAACCAAACTTCTCCAAGATTGAGAAAGATTGTAGGTGAAGAAGAAAGAAGACAGTGAAAGGAAATATATTCATTTTCCCAAACGCACAACAAGTTAAAGAGCTTCACTGAGCAAAGGTTTTATCAGTATAATAAGTAGCTACCAACATAAAACATGATGCAATATCGCTTAACTTACATCTTGATTTTAGACTTCAGAGCCCCAATGCTTTCAACAGAAGTCGAAACGTCAACAGAGAATTCCACTGCATCGCTCATATCTGGGCTTCTGTAGAAATTGCTGGATTGGTTTTGTTGCCAAAACAGAATTTGGGTAGTATATTTTCTCGTCGTCAAATTTCAAAAAGACAGTGGTCAATATATTCATCTCTTCTACTACATCTGCAATGTTAAGGTCAAAAATGACAGTACATATCAAAACCTCCAAAATTTCCGTTTCTTTTTTCCTTGGTACTTGAGGAACATGTGAAAACAGTAAGGTGAGTTACCTGTATTCCGTCAACAACACAACGATCACCAACATCAAAGGGGTGCATTACGAATACAAATATGACAGCTTCAAAGCAATCTTACAAGTGTTTCCAAACATAAAAACCACCACCAATAGCTGAGAGGAGATAAAAAGGATTACTTGAGTTGATGCAATGCCCGTTAAAATCAGAGAGATGATAAGGATCACAATGATAACAATGGTTGTTGCAAGTTTGTGCAGTTGGTTGATTGCTGTTTTGGTGTCATTCAAGGAATGTGCAAGCGATTTGCGATCAAGGTAGGATTTCACCTATGAATAAGATACAAGAGAAACTGTTAAATATGGTGAAATAAGTTTCAGCTAACATATGAAGCTGAACTTTCTTTAATGTAAAGAAAAAGAAACAACAAATGACAAGACTAAAGGCTTGTTGAAATACAATCAATGACGAGACCAAAAGCTTATCATCTGTAATAGCCAAATTCACTTTAATTAGGTAACTGGCTCATTTACCATAAAGATATGAAGAGACTTCTAGTAATCAAACAAATTGTGGCAGAAGTGAACAAGCTAATATATCTAATAATCAGTAGAATTAAAAAGGAAGTTAATTTAACTCACATTTCATTCCTTGCTTAAGAATTAAAGACTAAAAATTAAGGATATTGTAGTAGAGAATTTCTAGGAGTAGCAGCACATAAAGACATGTCGATCATAAAGCAACTGAGATGCATGGCTATTCACATTGAAAGGCTGACCAGGAAGTGCCGAAATTGGTTCTTATTGATGAAGAACAGAGGCTAGCCACGAGACATCTTGATTCCTATCCATTCCTCAAACAAAACATGCAAAAAGAAAAAAAAGGGTAAAAGTAAAAAGAGAGAGAGAGAGAGAGAGAGGAGAAGAAGAAAGCAGATGAGAAAAACCTAAGATTACATGAGCGTGAGTTAGCTTGTCGCCTTACATGCATGCCATTGTTTGGTAGTGAATTCATGAAATGTGCAGAGAATAGTTCAAATCTAACATAATTAACTGAGCATCCAAATTATTATTTGCATAGAACTCCAAACTGTTTATATACTCCCTACTGCAGGTTCTTCCCTCCTCTAACCATCCTGCTCGTCCTCATTTCATAAATCAAAAAGAATCTGTAAACACAACTAACTTTCAAAAACTAAAACAATATGTTGCAAACTATCATAAAAGTTGAGACTTTGTAAAATCAGGGACAGTGAAGATCATGAGAAAAAATTGAAAGCTACCACCCAATTCTTCAAAGCAGATTTCCTGATCTTTCCAGTTTCTGCAGCTCCTTCAAATAATGGCAGCAGACAGTCTACCTCCTCCCTGCTTAAAAACCTCAGAAGATCCTCAGCTTCAATGAACCTACAGGCAAACGTCAAGGAATTATGACAAGCCGAAGAAAGAAGAGTAAATAAAAACACTAATGATAATAATTGATAATCCCTACTTGGAACCAGGCTTTGCAACATTCTTAAATATCCGACGTGCTGCAGCCTTTGCTTCCAACTCACTAGTTATCTCCCTCTGCTCTTCCTCATAGAAACTTCTTCAATGGTATTTGTAAGTGTCGACAGCCCTGAGGTGCTAATCATGTTAACCAACCCTTCATCGTCCAAGCTGACACATTTTCTTGCCGCATCTTATAAAGCTTTGAGACATCAATCAGCTCTTGCTTCTCCCCTCCTTTCCTCTTGCCCTTCCCCTTGCTCCTAAAGCTCAATTGCCCTGAGTTTGTCACAGTTCCAATCTTCTCTGCTAATTCCATCACAGGAGGCCCCGAGAGGGTCTGAAGTATATATTGATGAAATATTGATTCTTGAATACGATCAAAGAACCGATTCATATGAAAGGATGAAGCCAGTATCTTCACCAAAAGTGTCTTTATGAGCCAAATTAGAGATCCAAGCAGAAGCGAAATTAACAGCCGAGAGACAAAAAAGAGAACCTTTTCAGTTTTGGGCGATCGAGGGACTCCACGATTGAACACAGAAAACCAACATAGAAGAATCAGAAAGAGCCAGAGAAAGACCCGAACACTTTTCTACAATCCATACACAAAGTAGAGCACTTTCTTCCTTAAAAGGAAATTCCTTTCAATCAAGAACACGAGCACTGTAATGAACCAATTGGTTACCAATCTCCCGCAGCAAACCACAGCAACCATCAAGCACCATTTCCAATCTCCAACCCCCAGATTACTTGTCCTTGCAATCTATGGACCAACAAGCTCGCGACAAAGCACGAAATAGCAAAAAGCAGTATCAACCACTCAATCAAATTCCTGACTCTAAACTTCTTTCGCCTTACTGGGCTAGCACTCGAATGTTCCCTCCTGTATATTTCCTCATCCTCATCCTCCTCTTCGTCTTCATCATCCTTCGGGGTCTTCGGAGTGCCCTGGGCCTTATGATATGGGGAACCAATGTAGGCTGTGAGCTTGAAGAATCATGAATTGGGTTTGCTACGTGCACGGTCTGCTCCACAAACCTTGACTTGGGTTTCGAGAATGTGGAGGTCGGGATTGATTTTCGACGTACCAGGGTCTCGGATCACGGCGGCCTGGGGCGTTTTCCTGGACGAGGGCTGGACTTCAATACAATTTCAGGGCAAGGGGATTGGGGTTTCTGATTGAAGGCTTCATCACAAGTTTCAACCTTTAAATCTTTGGAATTCGATTGTTCCTCTCCAGAGATCAATACCACTACTTCACCTTGCTTCTTCTCGGTGGATTATCTATGAGGATCCATGGAAATTGGGTTGGTAGAGAAGTTATTACTTCATATAAAAGTCGAGGTTTTTTGAGAGGATCAAACCTGAGACAAAGATATTGAGTGTATAAATACCTTCTCGATCGTCATCCATGAACAATTGGGATATTAAAGACAACATTTCTACTTCCAATAA
>JAVJIF010017388.1:0-101020 GCA_038442645.1 Agave tequilana
TAACTTTTTTAGAGTATATAATAATTCATGGTTTCAATGTGCAAATATCTAGTGAATATGATCCCTTGCTAGAATTTAATTATAATATGACATGAATATGGTTTGTACTGCTTGTATTGATTTGAAAAGGCATATACATGAGTCGGGTGATTGAATTTGGAATATGCTTGAAATGCACCCAAGTTGTTATGCGCGAAAAGCACTAAATTATTCGATAAGTTGGTAAGACCAAGAATTATATACATATCACTTGCATCCGAATTAATTGTATTTTAACCAAGAATATCTGTATACCAATGAAATTAAGCAAGTCACATTATATCATGGAAGTCTTATGTGTGAGGACAGTTAGTTACCGAGTGTTTTGGCCAAAATTCCTAACCGTGGGAAAAATGTGGTGGTTACCATACGTCATCCATGGGGTAAGGTATTGAACCATTAAGTTGTGATCTTGCCTTTGTCCAATTCTTGTAGTCTTATTAATTTTACGCTCATAGATTATTAAAAGGCATAATCATTGTTATTCATTATGGTGTTCCATTTTATTGTTTTAAAAAGGTAAATGCTTAGTGTAATTCTCTACTTATTGAGCGGTTAGCCATCCCATCACATACAACTTTATAGATCAATTTGGCTCGAGCATGGGGAAACCCACTTCAGAGACTTCGTGAGCAAGTACTAAAGTTAGAGATTGAGTTTAGAATCATCTTTAGTAGTGATAGTTTTAAAGTGTGTAAGTTCAATTAGCATGTGTGGTGAAACTCTTAGTATGAATAAATATGAAATATTAAATATGTGAATGCAAACTTTATTTATATAATCTTATTTGATAAGTTGTCACTTGTGAATATAGTATATTGTGACTATTGATTGAGCAAGCACGTTAGGCCTTGCAATTCGTTCTCAGTAAATGGAGGCGAGCAGCTAACTGCATTGACTCCAAGGCCTAATATTGGTTTTCGAGCGTTACACTTTATTAGGTCTCAAACATTCTAGATCGTTAAACAAAGCAATTTGCTACTTAGGTTGCCCATTTTGTACCCACTTGATGCATAGCAAAAAGGACTTAATTCCTCAATATGATGTTGAACATGAAAGGAATGGATCTTCAACTTGCTTTTGCTAACAATGAAATTGAATAGAACGAATTTGCTTCCAAATCCCTCCCCCCCAATCCCACATACATGTGTGTCTGTAGGGGTGGCAATCAGGTCGGGGGGTCCGGTTGAGTCAGTGTTGACCCGATGAGAATATACTAGACCCGAACCCAATCTGATTATTAATCGGGTCACACATGTTAAACCCTAATCCGACCTGTCAAGTAGTCAGGTTACCCGAACCCAACCCGAATAACTCATTTGCCATATTTATTCCGTATTAAATCTACAATGTATAAGTAAGAATTGAACCAATGACCTTTAATCTATATCTCAACCTTATAACCACTCAATTCATGTGAACTACTTAGTTAATAAGTGGCGTCAACTATATATTTTTTTTGAACAGCAAAATTATTTTCATTAATTAAAAGAGTACAAAATATTACATTGAATCTAACCTCTCTAATAACTCTCTTACATGAGAACTCAATCACTCAATACAACTCTTAATAACTCAAATAAGCCAAAAAACTCATCATAAAATAACCATTAACACGCTAACAAAAAACTCTGTGACTCGCCTTGAGGAAGCACCATCCATCTCGCCAGATCTACTACTCATAAGAGAATATAATATACATAGAACATCCGATCTCTTGTAGCTCATTAACTCACACACCTGAATCAAATGGATCTACTGATTGAAAAAAAATTGATCCTATTGTAGATCTCGAATTGACTAAATCTACTGATCAAAGTAAAGATAAAAGAAAAGATGATGATCAACGCTCTTGTAGATCCAAACCCTGAACGGGTATCACGTACCTCGCCATCAAGCAACTACGAACTCGATCATTAGTGAAACCATTGAACTCTCATATCGAAGCTAAACACAACTCGTTATCATGGATAATCTATAGTAGTCCCACATGGGAGGAGAAGAGATCGTAAGGGGAATCGAGATGGCTAGCATCGCTAGCCGCTCCGAGCAGTTGAGATCGCAAAAGTCTCGTACGTGTCCTCTCCCAACCGCGAATATAAACGATGAAGAGTAACCCTTGCTACAATCAATCCTCGAATCTAAAAGAAAGTAGAGATGGTTAAGATCGCTAGACACCCCCTAGTAATTGAATCGCACGAAGTCTCATACGCATCCTATCCTAACTGCGAAGATGAACGACGAAAAGTAACTCTTGCCGCTAACATTCCTCGGCGTCAACTATATTTCTTGTAGTATATATAAGTACTTGTTAAAAATAGTATTAAAATCTTACATAACAAGGGACTCGAAGTGTTGCCACCTCCAATAGAGTAAAGGTATTAACCATATTACCAAGCTTTTGTTTCTCAAATGGTATTATATAGAATATATAAATATCAATTAGGGCCAATCCTGATCAATCGGGTCAAGAGGTCAAACCCCAACTTAATCGGGTGAGGCAGGTCGCCCGAATAACACCCGAACACAATTAGGGGTTGACCCATACCCGAAAATTCGGGTTGGGTTCAAGTTTGACCAATCGATTGGGGTCAGTTTGCCACTCATATATATGTGTAAATAGAGGAGAGAGGGGTTCATTAAGCTGTCAACATAAAGAAAATTGTGACAAGCAGCTCAAAACACATGGTGCACCATTTAGATAGATGATTCAGTAGAACATACAAGGATGAGAAATCCACGTGATTATAAAACATATTACTCTTATATCAATTGGTTGCCTCTCATGGATGATGATTAGTGCATATCATTCATCGGGGAGGATAGTTCAGCAGTTATTTTGAAATTCTAGTGTAAGAGTCTTCCTAAGCAGCTAATCTCCAATTTATAATTTTAAGATGCTTAGATGATTTGGGAAACATCAACAAAAATTCTTCAAAACAAATACAGAGTTTAATACTACCAGATATTAACCTGAGAACCAACTGCAATGGACCATCTTAATTTATTTTTTATTATATATACTTGTGTAGTTTAAATATTTCAGTAATCTTCAGTATTTGGATTTATCTTTACTTGTTGAGTTTATCTCTTAGTTAATTACTAGTTTGAGTTTGAGCATGATTGTGAAATCTTCTTCTTGACCTTTTCATTTAGTTTTCTATAAATAAGTTATATATAGCAAATATTTCATTAGTGAATGACTGGAAAGTTGAGGTATTGATTTATTTGAGCTGACATTGCTTCTCAATTTCTTCTCTACTAAATCTTAGTTTGCTTCTCTCCAAAGCTCTTCCTCCCTACCTTAAACCGCTCTTACTTTTCCATCAATTTCTTCCCTTACGAAAATTGGTCCTTCATTACAAGCAAGGAGAAAATTATTGCAAAAGTTTCTCGTGAAATTTATAGAATCTGTAGGAAAGGGATGACCAAATATAACATAATCAGTACAAATTTGCATAGACACATAGTGTCTTAATCAGTCCAAATTTTGATATGCATACGTTCGCCACTTATCTGTTCTTTTTTGGGGGTTGAACAAAAAATCCATGGCAATTTTCACTATAAATCTTTTTGATGATTGTATCACTTCAATAATACTTGTTGGTCTTATTAATTTAGTTGTGGGCAGTACTGAAGATTACGCTTGGTGTTTGGTCCTTCACATCTGTGATTTTATTTATTCCATCACATCTCCAGGCAAACTAATATACTTGCTCGTCCTTAGATATCATGGCGAACTATTATGCTCGCTGGTGAAGCTTTTGCAGGAGATGAATGGTAAAATCTATGGATAATTTTAGCGCATCTCCATCTAGATATGATGAACTTTAATGTTAATTTGATCATGGCTTCTAATTAAGTCTTTTAGAAATTTTAATATGCTTCATACCCATCCCGGACTCACCTCGGACCTACATGGGAGGGGTAGGGTATGGCTCCTCATAGTAAATTCCTTACCTGTTAACCTGGTGGATACAATGAATATATACCCAATCCGGAGCAGGATCTGAACCTATTTATAAGTATCGGTCCAACTGGTTTAGGTTTGAATCCGGATAGAGTGGAACCTAGAGTCCGCCAGACCCAATAGCAAACCTATTAAAAACCCAAAATCAAGTGAGATTAGAGTTTTCCTTCCAATGCAGTCAATTAGTACTTGGGCAGCTGAAAATAGCATGCTTCTTAGATCTATGTTTTGGGGCGTACAAATTTTTGATGGAAACCTTTTATCGTGATCAATACTTAAAAATACCTGTATATCAATTTTTGTTAGGTCTAAACAATTTGACATTTTCGGTCATCCATTGTGTACTTACTTGATGCATAGGCAAAAAAAAGTTTAAACCACATCATCTTTTTAGTTTAGGCACAAGGCGATGGGGAATAATTTGAACACAGTGGATCTCCAATTTGGTTTTTTTTTTGTGTCATTGAATTTAAATGGGACAATATGTCTCCACATCTATCAATGATATAAATATAGCATAAGAAAAAAAGTGAAAATCATAAATGACTCATTGAGAGAAACTCCCCAAACACTACCACCTTTCCATGATTGATAGGCTTGGGAGTCACCTCTGGAACCCTCTTTTTCTTAGCTATATCATTTATTACATCTTTTTATCTAATGGAAGGCCCGTGATTGAGTGCCTTGAGATATAGCCACCACAATTCTCATGTACCTAATCACCTACACCCACTGCTATCAATAGGGTATTTAAAAGTATATTAGGTGTTCCTTGACATTCCATGTACATTGTTCCATTTCTCTTCATGTTTCTTCATCAAAAAGTCTTATTTTTCAACTTGCATCTAAATTTCTCTTTTCCGTCCGTATCCCCTTTATATATTTTCATTTTCAAAATGATTGCCTTCGAAGTAACACTACGGAATCACCAGTTGGTTTCTCTTTGGGGCCGTTTGTTTCGCGTAAAACTCCGTAATTCGTAAATGACTTACTACCCAGTTACAACTACGGTGTTTGTTTGGACCGTAATTCGTAAAAGACTTACGTAACTCAACTAACACTCACTTGCAACCCAGTTACCACTCACTTACAGCCCAGTTACAGTTAATTTTGTGGTCATACAAATTTGTATTATTTTTTTATATTAATATTAAAATTTTTAATATTTAACTTTTTTAATATTTATTTGCAGTATTAAAACTTTTAAAATCACCGAATAATTAATTTTGTAGTCAACTTTTTCACTTACGACTTATACATTACAACAACCAAACACCGTAAAGTACGATACACTTCTCCACTTTACAATTTTATATTACCAACCAAACACCGTAAAATTTACATACATGTAACTCATTTACAATTGTAAAAGACTTTACCAATTACAACTACGAATTACGGCCAGTTACGACAACCAAACAGACCCTTTATCTATGCCAAAAAAATTGGACCAGAAAAACATAGGTATTAATCATTACTCTATATAGTAGGAGACAAGAGATGATGTCAAACCATTAGCATTATATGCAACCTGAAGTAAAGGGGGCTTTATATCCGGAACTTTCTCTGCAAAATTCCGAGTATAGAATGCTGCCAACGCACTGCAAAACCACCAAACAGGCAAATTTTCTTGAAGAGTCAGCCTCCTACTAAAGATCTACACAGATCATCAAAAGATTTATTTTCAAGAAGAAACAGAATTTCTGATGAAATTTATGATATCAAATACGACACAATTTGTGAATGCACAAAAATTGTAAGCTTTACTATTAAACTTCACCCTTATATCTACATATTCATGCAGGGGCAGTAAAGTGTAGTACCCACATTAAATCAAGAGTAAAAGATAAAAACTATAAGTTTATTGAATCAAACTCTCACATCAACAAAGGTAACAAGAACTACCCCAGTTAAGGATCACTCATATAATTTCACAGTATAATAAAAACCAAAAAGTGTGTATAAATCGTGTATAATGGTGGCTGACAAGAGCTGAGAGCTTAAATTGGTATGCAACAGATAAGGAGATGTCTACAGTAATAATCTTTGAGGCGATGGCCATGTTGATGAAGTAAATACAAGTGAGAAATAGAAAAGAATAATGATCAGAGAAAGCTAGACAATTACCAAGATACCATCTTAAGTTACTCTAATTTCACAATATAGCAAAGCTGTAGCTGTAGTCATAGTGTATAGCAAGAGTAGCAATAATAGAAGTCATAGCAGCAGCCACTGCAGTAGAAGCAGAAGAAGAGAAGTAGCAGAAGTAGTAGCATTAATAGTAAAAGCAATGACTGCTGCAATATAGCAGCACAGCAGCATTGAATACAAGGCTCATTCCTGCGAGACATGGTGACAGCACATGGCCTCTATCAATGTCTACGCCATCACAAGTTTTCACAAACATCATCACTGAACTGCAAAAGAGAAGTGACAATCATAGCAAGACATCAGCTCAAAACCATATTAGCAAGTTTAAGTTTGCCTCATTGTGGGATAAATTACAGTAGCTAAAGACCAAGAAAATCTTGAGTTCGAGAAATGTAGATGCAAGTGAGTAATGCATGGCTATGGCAGCTACGAACATCTACAAGATAGCTGTTACCAATCACTGTATAATCAACATGTGGGTGATGATTAGTCGACTAGACATCAAGGACATGTTAATATGGTATGGGTTCAGTACAGCACTGATGTAAAAAATACACTTGATCAAAACAGTCTGCTACCAGGAAAAGGTAAGTTTTTCAAAGACAGCAACCAAAAAAGTAACAGCAACAAAACCAAGGTCATTCATTGAAGAGAAATGTTGAGAATGATAGACTGATAGTCAATAATAACCATCATAAGAACGAACCACGAACAAACAACTATGGAACTGCATTGCCAAGGTTGTTAAGAAAACTCTACTATTATGACAGCTCTAACAAAACCCCACAACAGGGATGTGCAATGGACGTAGAGGAGACCCATTTTGAGTCAACGCCAAAATCGTAAAGCAACAAAAGTCATCTGGAGGGTTCACAGAGCAAGGTGAGGTTACATGTAGACTACTCAAGGGATCACCCTGAGGCAGAGCATTTTTCCAATTTCCATGTATCTTTGATTAAGCGACCAGCCATATGTAGTCATTAAAGCATGCAACTAGTGGATCATCGTGATTGTCATACTATTATATATAACAGGTCAATACGGGATCACACAACAACTTCTTCATCAAGGCAAAATAGGGACCCTTCACAACATAGGGACCTGTCTTATCCTCGCATAATCATTTATAGCTCATAGGGACCTTAACAACATCACGCTTTCAAGTCCTCATCTGCTAGAGAGTAGGCAGCTTTTCAAAAGAAAAATAGCCATTGACA
Source organism: Agave tequilana (assembly GCA_038442645.1). Lineage (NCBI taxonomy): Eukaryota > Viridiplantae > Streptophyta > Magnoliopsida > Asparagales > Asparagaceae > Agave > Agave tequilana. Next base: position 7,378 of record JAVJIF010017388.1, read on the forward strand.
TAAAAAAGTTGTAGTTCCATGAAACAAAATCAGGATAAAATGTATACAGACGCAAAAAGATTGGCCATTATTTAGGTGAATCATTGTTAAAGTTGAAAATAACATCCACCGATGGCACCCATCATAAGCCAATCTGGGAAAGATAAGATAAAAAGTATAGAGGGTCGCAAATAAATTAGCACATTTGGAATCAAGGGCTCAATATGACCACTGACACACAAACACCCAACATAATCCAATCTAGAAAAACATGACTTAAAAAAAATGTCACCGAGGTAGCAAAATTGCAATCAATGATGTTGGACAGCCTCCGATGAACCCGGTTGTGTTGTTTGTTGTTTACATCTTTTAATCAAGAAACTTATGATATGTATTAGATCTTTTGGGTAGATGTACTAGTTAGAATCAGAGGAATCATTTTGGTGGATTTTGGGTTGTAAATGGTTATGACATTAGAGTACAAGTGAAGACCTATAATAGTAACTATAACTAAATTTTGTTGATATGAACGTTTGAGAATGTGAATTTTGAACTTTAAAGTTATCTCATAGTTAAATAATTATTTTATGGATGCATTAGGTTAATAGGGGAAATTGTGACCGGTTGGTCATTCATCAACTATATTTTGTAATTTTGGGGTGTAACATGCCATATAAGCTCTTGGATGAAATCTGAAGAAACCAAAATAAAGAGAATCAAATGGATATGTCAGAAGCTTAAAAATACAACCTACAAAAAGAAAGCGACAGAAATTTGTTCTAAGATATATTCATGGTTCAGAACTAAGTAAGTATACATAATTCTGTAATCTTAAAAGTAAATATTTGTTTAAGGCTTTTTAGTATTAACTTATGGTTTATGACAACACATAGCATTGTGCCAGTGTTAATACATTTTCAACTGTATAATCAGATTTACGAGGTCTGACTGGCACACGATCAGCAAAGCTTAAAGGCAACTTCAGCAAAAAGGGTCCTAAAGAAATTGGACAAGCTAGGAGACAAAAGTATACGGTGTACAGGTCAAGAGTGTACAGATCAAGATAGCTGACCAGCCCAAAATTGTACTTGATGAAGAAGATGAGAAATTTGCACCTGCTGGCAGTTGTGCTGGAATGAGATAAGCTGATCATGCGTTGCGCTAGAGAAACAATTACAAGAGATCTCATTGCACAAAATTCTGACGAAGACTTCCATAGCTGAAACATATAGTATCTCTTAGAATTTAAAAGATATTGACAATGCAAGCATCAAAAGCTATTGGTCACAAAAGAAGAATTACCTCCAGTGTAGCGTGCAAACCAGGGAACATCAAAGTCATGGAGCCTCTATCCCCTAACACACCAGAAGAAATATAAAATCCATCTGGTTTACAGACATTCATTTCCTCCACAAGTAATTTGTCTAACTCCTTATCAACATCCCATAAATGAAGAAAGCATAAGCTAAACCTAAGTAAACATTCTTCCAGTGTATCTTTTATACGAGGACTCTCAATTCCTTTCACATTGGAATTGTTGTTTGTGGCGTCTTGCAGCAAAGTTGGCTCCTTCACATCATGTTCAATAACATGAGATGTCACTTGCTTATCACAGCTTTGTGCAAAGTGCATAACCATCAAGGATGAAAGATCAAACTCCAGGGTAGCAATACCAGGAAATGGGCAAGAAGACTTGACTGGATGCATTGTGTTTCGATGAACTTTGGGCAATGAAACATGCATTGTTGAACTATTCTCAGCTGAATGAGAATTATGGCCTACACTTTGCATTGGCAACTTCCCCTTCCCCATCCCAGGAAGATCTTTACTTCTCATATGAGAGATTCCAGCAGTAGGCATTGTGGCCTTTCCTTTATCATTTCTCCTTACGCGAGCTTGTGCTAAATCTGGGTCATCGATGAGAGGAAGAAGCAGCGATGATGCTGAAGTAGAGCCACCCAGTATATTTCCAGTAATAGAATTTATGCTAATACCTCTGCAAAAATGATCAAACATTGAATGAGAAGCTGTGCCTCGAATTACCCGCTCCCTGGCACCTGATTTCACATCCCAAAGGTACAGGACACTACCCGAATCAGATGATGATGATGATGATGAGATATTGCGGCAAAGACAAGCTACATAACCTCTGGTGCTATCCCAAGCAACTGTTGATGGATAAATGGGATGTCCAGGAAACATTCTTTCAACACGCAATGTCTCAAGGGAAACAAGAGCCACACAAGAATCCTCCCCAACCGTGAGAAAGCAATTGTTCCAAGGACAGTCTGTCCAAGGTGGCGGTAGTATAATTTGCTTCACTGGTGCTACATGATGGTGCAATACTGAAAGAACATTGCCAGAATCAAGATCCCATATGCGAACTGTACAATCTGTGCTTCCTGATACTAATACACGGCAGACTCTTTGGTCTGTGGAGTTTATAATGATACATCGTGCTGCAAAACAAAGGACTGCACCTGTATGACCTAAAAGGAACCGTTCTAATGTACATGAATTGGAGTGGTGCTCTTGACTTTTAGGAGGAGAGTTCACATCCGGAAAAAGACTTAGAAACTGAACCACCTCTATGTCGCCATTATAGAAGCCATAAATAACAGAATAGGGAGCATACAAATCTTCAGATAGTACCACCGAGGATGATACAATCCGCTCATCCAACCCAACACCATTCTTACTGCCTCCACCATTTTGAGCACTCTGAATGAATCTTTCTTGGAAACTCTTGTCTGGCCCTTCTTTCTCTTCAATTGGGCAACTGAAAAAACCATCTTGACATATTAACATGCTTGAACTACTGCTGCTACCACTAGTTCTTTGCGGAACTGACCACATCGATACGTGAGGTTTCCATAACAGCGAATCTCCTAGTGAAAAACACAATGATCCCAACGAACTAGAGAGGCTTTAAATGACAAAACTGAATTGTTGACCTCTCATCAAGCAGAGTCTCCAGAGCTGGAATCTCAGACAAACTCTCAAATCTAAATGCACCATCCAAACTCGAGATACTATACACTACTGCAGCCCCACTAACACACCACACCACAAACTTCTCCACAGTCGTCCCCAGTTCATCATCAAGAAAAATACCTCCAATTGGATGCTGCAAATTCTTCTCATAAGAAACGTCACCAATCTCTTCTCCATCAGCGACCAACTTAAACACGCATCGAGTTTCAAAAATTAAAGCTGCGAACTTACCATCCTGCGAAATCACAACATCACGTGGTGCCCATCACTAGAACCCTCCTCTAGAACCAATGAGGGCCGGCTGCACTCAGACTCAGAATCCTGATCCGATTCCTTGTCCAATTTCAAGGGCAGAACTTTCCCGTGTTCATCAACCAAGATCGCATCTTTGCCCACCAAAACCATGGATCTCACCGGTCCGATGCCCAGGCCACCGTGAGCAAGCGTCCGGATGACAGTCAGGGTGGAAGAGTCGATGACGAGGACGGTGGAGACCTGGCCGGCGCGGGCGGCGACGCAGAGGTGGCGGTTGGCGGAGGAGGGGAGGGGGCGGATGAGGGAGGGGGATCCGGCCCAGGGGGGAAGGTGGCGCCTGCGGCGGCAGCGGTTGGAGCCGGGGGCCCAGACGCAGAGGACGCCGTCGGAGGAGGCGCTGACGAGGGAGGAGTCGTCGGAGAGAAGGGAGAGGGCGGTGATGGGGGAGGAGTGGCCGCAGAGGATAGAAAGGGGATGGAGGGAATTGAGATCATGAAGATTGAGATTGAGGGGCCAGAAGATGATGGAGCCATCGGCGGCGCCGGTGAAGAGAGAGGGAGGAGAGGGGAGAGTGAGGGAGGAGGTGATGAGATGAGAGGGAGGAGACGAAGGCCAGAGGCAGGCAATGGATGGACACTTCATTCATACACTGCTTCTGTTTTTGCTTCAGTTTTGGGGGAGAGCAGATCGAAGAGAGATTGGAGATGATTTAATGGTAGAAATGTTGAGGAGTGTTGGATTATGATAAAAAAAAAGTATATTTCGTAAGGCATTTTGGGCCTTTGGCAGGCTGTAAATGCTTTACTATTGGGCTTGATTTTGGACTCAGATGGCCCAAAATGCTTGAACCGGGAATTTTCACTTACATTGAAATAGTGTACTCAGCCGTCAGCGTCATTGCAGCTAAAGTAAAACATCTTTGCATGGACAAAAGAGATGGGTTAACGACATGATTTTTATTACTAGAACACCGCCGTTAGTTGGAAACCAACCGATGGCGAAGAAGATGGGGAGGAGAGGAGAAAGAAGGAGAGGAAGGGGAGAGAAGGAGATGGCAGTGATTGAAGGAAGAGGAGAAGAAGAGGAGGGAAGAAGGGGGAGGGAGATAAGAGGGAGGTGGGGGAAGGAAGGGGAGGGGAGAGAAAAAAGGTAGCGGCGACGATGGAGAAGGAGAGATGCGCTGCTCTCTCTCTGTTCTTCTGACGGACGAAAATGAGGGATAGATGGACGGACAAATTTTATACATTAGTCACGGGAGAAAACCTCCCTCGCTTCGCTCGGTCGGATTTCACTAGTATGAGACTGTTGTCAGTGAAAAACTGACCGATCAAGACGAGGAGGAAAAGGAAGAAGGAGGAGAAAGAAGGAGGGAAGAGCTGAGAAAGGAAAAAGAAAGAGGGAGTTGACACTGCTCTCTCTCTCTCTCTCTCTCTTGGGCACAGATGAAGACAGAAAGACAGACGGACGAACAAAATTCTATATGAGTCACGGGAGAAAACCTCCCTTCGATTGGTTTTGATAAAATCGTATAAGAATTTTATTTTCTTGTATTGAGTCTCAAATGTCATATTAGCAGAGATAGTAATTGGTTTGCTTTGTTAATAGGCGAACACTGAACTGCGGTTTTTCTCAAAAAAATCCAAACCACACCGAACCGAACCAATTTCCTAACTTCACCGATTCGAACCGATCTCACATCCAAACCGAACTCAAATCGCAGCGAATTTTGCGCTGTGATTTCGGTCCGATTTTGCGGTTGGCATACAGCTTTCAATGGCTTCAGCCAATTTACAGAGAGCTGAGCAAACTACTTTCAAAAGTTTCAGCCAGATTTTCAAAGTACTGAGCAAATTGCTTTCGAAAGCTTCACACACACACACACACACACACACACACACACACTGAGATATACATTGATTCATTCGATTTTCAGTCGATTTGATTTACAAAGCTGCGAAATCGAACAAATCGCGTAACTGAACTATGTACCAGAGTAGAGAAAAGTTAGACTATACTCATGTTCCACAGGCTCAGATAGATAATGAGAGCAGTCCATCTGGGGATGAGAATGGTCTACCTGGCCCTAGGGTCTCGGCTCTAGCCCCAAAAAGCAAGCACGTGTCCGACCCCATCACAAATTGGACAATAGTTGGGCCCTATACCTAAGCCATGGCTGAGATAGGGGCTAACCGATGCTCGTCACCAGCCCCAACCTGTGTAAAACTTTCTTTGTTTTCTGCGATGATATGTAAAGCTTTCTCTTAATCAACTTTCAAGCCCAGACCAGCCCACTTTTGATCAACCCAACTCTCTCTCTCTTCCCCTCTCTCACATATAATTATTAACTTACAAATGATGGAATAATTAGTGCACAATGCACATCCATGAAACATTAACAATCATGAACTTTGAGATTAATAATAATCTTGGTGGCTATTGTGGGTAATTTTAAGAGAATTTATTCACGCATCAAAATATGTGGGATTAATTAATAAATAGTGAAAATCAAATCAATACAAACACAGAGATTTATGTGAAAAATCCGAAAGGGAAAAACCACGGAGAGAGAGGATTCACTGTAATGTTGATGATTACAATAGTATTTCTCTGGTGTGCTAGAGTTTCTAGGCTCAATCGGTGCTCCTCCTCATGTTGGAAGGAATCTACTATTTATACAAGTAGTGTCAATTAGATAAGGCTGCAAAGTCCAGCTTTATTTAAACATTTAACTACTTATCTCAGAGGCAGTTGGAGCCGAATATCTTGATTTGACTCGGTTGAACGAGTATTCATCTTTATCTGGTAGTCTGCGTCCAGCTGTAGATGTGGTCGATCCATTCCCGAGTTGTAAGCATCGAGTTCAAATGGAGATTTGATTTGAAGATAGAGATACTCATAACCAAATTTATCTCTTCCTTCTAACTGCCTACACTGCTCGGAGTTTGAATTAGATGAGGGCTCCTGTTCAGAGATTATGGAAGTGACCACGTGTCGTACGCTTATTTGAGACAGGATAGACACATATCATGAACTCGAAAAGGTTAGAAATTGACCACTACAATGACATTTAAGTTGAAGCTGGGCTCTTAGATGTACATGAAGGTTTGAGCTTAGTCCAGAGTGTGTCTCAACTTCCCACACAGGCAGCTCTGCTTCTCTCGCTGAACGGACTTGATCTATTATTTAGAATTCAAACAATTTTCACTGATTTAGAAATTTAATATATTGTACTTAAATACATCGATAATGAATATACAAATTCAATTTAGCTGCAAAAGACGAGGATTTTCTTCTTTTTCTCCTTTTAGTTTTTGTCTTTCCATTCTTCTTCTGCCCCCCCCCCCCCCTTTTGTGGTTTAAGATAGAAGAAGATACTTTATGTTGGATTTAACTATGTTTTTTTTTAAATATAGTGTCGTAGTCTGATACAAGTAAGATGTGAACCACAGACCTCTCGCCCACTGTAAAGATCTTATACTATTATACTATTGTGAAACTTACAATTCAAAATTTAGAATAATGCAAAATTGAAACTCAAAATTATTTGGACTACACCAATTCTCATCAGCCCATTTTTTATATACCCAATGACTAGATTTAACTTAAGTGTGGCAGCTTGACGCATGATTTCATTTGTAATCAAATAGTTATAAATGTGAATTTCATGAGTTTGCAATCATTATGATTCATCACATCTTTTTTAGGTAAAATGCTATATCTATATCTTTATTTGCTACACGTCCCATGAAAAAAAAAAACGTTATTTTGACGCCGATAGGATATTAGTGGGTGGGATTGGTTAATGTGTGTGAGCCACACACACATAGTATAAGAGGGCCAATCCCGCGATGACACATGTATAAGACGTGGGGTTTCATGAATACAAAACTATAAAGTTTTTGAATCTTTTATAATATTATAAGAGGGCCAATCTCGTGTCAATCCCACGTGTCAACACGAAATTTGCCCTCTTATAATATGTATGTGTGGCTCACACACATGAACCGAATTCTAATGGGTGAGGGCAAAAAATATACGTGCGAATTCTCTTTTTCTCATTTAGGAGGAAAGGCAAAAAAAATTTCGCCGCATATCTCTAATAGGAAATATTTAGAATTTAAATCATAACTTTTACCACATATATTTGTAAAGATATTTGATATTTGAGGTAGGGCGCTTGCCTAATCATGCACTACCCTCAATTTGCCCTTAACCACACCAATTGATGTGTATCTCCATCAATGTAGACACCGCCATTCGCACACCACAATGAACCAGTCTGGAGTCGCGTAAAATTCTTGGCTACTGGGAGGTTGAATCATCGAACACTGAACTTGTAGAGGCTCTTGAGATACTCGAAGCTCTCAAACTGGCGGCGAACTTCCCGTATCCCTCTGTTCACATCTTTAGTGATACTCAAGCAACTGTTGGTTGGATATGTAACCCATCTACTATTCCTCTGTTGTCCATTCTGCTTCTGCAAAAAAATGTATGAGGTTGTTTATGGATCAGGTAAACGTGTTAATTGCCAACTTTGAAGGCAAGACCTGCAACATGAACACACAATGTCAGGGAGGCTGGGGCTTGGGCCCAGTCGAAACCCCTCCAATACTTAAGTCAGACACGCAGTTAATGGTTGTAATTTAGTAGACAAAGTTTAGATTTTTGCAGACCGTACCTTTGGTCGTCCATCTAAGGAGTATATATAAGCACATATTGGAGAGTTTATTTGGTATTTTACTCATATTCTAGTTGTATTAAGAGACTTGTAAGGTCAGTTTAGTCTCTTTGGGCCTTAAGCAGGTGATCGGATAGGGACTGAGCCTAAAATAGGAATTTACTCCAATTTATAGGGATAAATGCAGCGGCATAGGCCTTAATAGCTCCCAAATGCTAATATTCGGTGGGCCGGGCTCATGTTCAACTTATACCTAAACGTTAGCCCCAAGAGAGGCTGGGCGATTGCCAGATGGGACCAAGCTCTCTTTAGGATGCGTGTTTTGTTTATCGAAAGTCGATTTTCCACCCAATAAGTCAGACAATGCCCTTCATCATCATTGAGTTCGGACTATTCTGAAAAATGGGGTAGGCCACGTGGCGCAACCGTCGCGATTGGACTGCCATGTTGAATGGTCCAGATAGATCATCCCTTCATCTTCGACAATTCGTCAGATCATGGGACAAGTGTCACCCATCCATCGGCTCAACGTCTTGCCTTCAAGGTAAGCGGTCAACCCGTTTATCCGATCAATAAACAACCTCATGCTTTTTTGAAGAAACACATTCGACGTGTTGTCAAAGAGTGCACCTTGGTGAGGAATTAATCGAAAAAGGTTTTACTCTCATTTGTTAGGAAATCTACTAATATTGTTGCTCACAAGATAGTGCCACCTACCATTTTGGTGGGATTATTTGAGTCTTGGTCTCCATCAAAGTTTCCTCAAACACTTACATACTCATTTTGCATTACACATGCTGGTGTCTGCTTTGAATGATATGAAAATCAATGCCTAGGGCCTTTCCCACCACAATAATGAAAAACACCTAGAGGGGGGTGAATAGGTGTTAATGCTAATCTAATGATCTTTTTAAACAAGTATGAATAAATGATGCAACGGTCACTCAAAACAAGAAATTGAAGCCGAATTCTCCGTGAAGGGCTCTAGAACTTCTCCTCTTGATTCCTCTAAATTATGAGTTGAGGCGCGTAATTACTTTCTTGTTGTGATGAGTAAAGACCGGGAAATGTAAGAAATGATATGGATGCAATATTGAAGTGCACACAAGATATATCACAAGAAGAAATGTAAAGCAAAAAGAGTAGCAAAGAATGAAAATCAATCGCAAACACAAAGGATTTGTTTCGAGGTTCGAGCCACCGGTCTACTCCCCGCCTTCACCGCCGTGAAGAGTTTTCACTATATCCACCGAGGAATTACAAAGGTCTACCGAAGACCGGAGTACCGAACTCCACCAATTACAATCCTCTACCGAAGAGGGATCTTAACAGAAGAAGGAATAAGTACCAAGTGATCAACAAGGGATCACAAACTTCTCTTTACAACTTCCTTATAGAATGAGGAGGATATTTGGCTCAATAAGTGTAGTGAGAAAACAAATTCAGTTGTAAAGAAAATTTGCTTGAAAAACAACTGAAAATAAGTAACCAAGAATGCACAAAGAGAATTAAGAACTTTTGAAAACTTTTTCTTTCTTTTAGAAACTTGAAAACTAGGTATTTTTCTTGTATTTTGCAAGTGATCAATCCCCTCTATTTATAGGGATTAGAGGAGATCAAAACATGATAATAACTAGCTTATTAGGTTAGAAAATAGCCCCCAAAATTTCAGAACCAGCTGCCACACGAATCCCAACCATATCCTAGAGAGAAATCTCTAAAAAGTAGCCGTTATGGCTGCTGGCGGCTGTCGGTCGACCGGCCCGGTCGACCGACAGTCCAATTGGCAAAGTAGCCGTTGGACTCGGTCGACCGGTCGGTCAAAGAAATTTTCACTTTGTACTGTCGGTCGACTGACCCGGTCGACCGACCAAAAACAGAGAGCAAGGTGCTTCCAGTCGGTCGACCGGTTGGTCGACCGACATACGTGCACAAAACATGCACGCCCTGATCACAAGGCCCGGTCGACCGGTCAGGCCTGGAATGGACCGGTCGACCGTCAGGCCTGAAACAGAAAACATTATAGGACATTTTTTGAACTTTGAAAAATTTTCAAATTAATTTTGTAAGGATATATGATTAAGTATCATGCTATAAAGGTTGGTATACATGATATAAACAAGATATAAAATTTATAAAAAATTTGAGTCATGTATAGAAATCAAAGCATGAACTTAAATCAAATACCAAAAATAAAAAACCGTATTTTGGAAAGTGTGTGTGTTTTCTTGAGCCAACTTAACACAGCCTCATTCTTTAACAAACTAAGTCTTACATAGGTTCTAGGTGACTACAAGGTCTTCAAGCGGGCTTCTCCATATGTGATCTTGAATAGCTTGATACTTTGAACCCGAAATGAACCAACTTGAGTCAAAACAACCTTCCTTTAGGGAAGAACACTTCATGAATCCTTAGAACCCTGAAACACACTTAAACACCAAAAAAATGATTAGTACAAATAACTATATATATGTTTTGTAATCAGCAAAACTCAAAAACCGGTTGATTGTAACCTTGGGCCAACAATTTCCCCCTTTTTGATGATGACAAAACATATGAGTTATTTAAAAAAAATATGAGAAAAGAGCTTGGAAGCTCCCCCTCAAATCATGCTATGTATAAATGAATGGCTATATGTATAAATGAATGGCTATATACATAATAGATAGAAACTAAGAATTTTGGCATAAAAAAAAAGGAAAACATAGGGATACAAAACACATTGCTCAAAATTCTTAACTCAAAGCCAAAACTCAAAATGCATAACTCCAAACTAGCTTGTTATTACTTAAAAGTCAAAACTCAAAACTAAAAAGTAACTTGTTATAACTCAAAAGTCAAAATGCATAACTCCAAAGTGTTAAAACTCAAAATGCATAACTTCAAACTCAAAAAAAAAAGCTAACTTTTTCTCCCCTTTTTGTCATACATCAAAAAGGGTAAACTTGGTTAAAAAAAATTTTCTTCAAGATTCCATAACACAAATATTCAATTCACCACAAATAAAGGAAAATCTAGTATAGTCTAGTGGTTTTGTAAAAATATCGGCAAGTTGAAAATCGGTAGAAACATAATCAATATCAATATCACCTTTCTCATAATGATCTCTAAGAAAGTGATACCGAATGTCAATGTGCTTAGTTTTACTATGTTGATTTACATTTTTAGTCATATGAATAGTACTAGTATTATCACAAAATATTTTAATATGGTCAAAATGCAAATCATAGTCAAGGAGAGTATGTTTCATCCAAAGAACTTGTGCACAACAAGCTCCGGCCGCAACATACTCCGCCTCAGCGGTTGAAAGGGCTACCGAATTTTGCTTTTTGGAAGACCAAGAAACAAGACAATTACCAAGAAATTGACATGTTCCACTTGTACTCTTCCCATCCACTCTACAACCCACATAGTCGGCATCCGAAAAACTCATTATGGAAAATTGTCGGTCTTCGGATACCGCAAACCCATTTCAATTGCGCCCTTAAGGTATCTAATAATGCGTTTTACCACAACCATATGGGACTCTTTAGGACACGATTGAAATCGAGCACAAAGACATACAGAAAACATAATGTCCGGCCTACTAGCCGTCAAATACAACAAGCTACCAATCATGCTACGGTAAAGCTTAATATCTACACTTGTACCTTGTTCATCCTTGTCAAGCTTAGTGGTAGTTGCCATGGGAGTTTTGCTTGTTTTAGCCCCTTCAAGCCCAAATCTCATGATTAGTTCCTTCGTGTACTTGGCTTGATTGATGAAGATCCCATCCTTCGTTTGCTTGATTTGGAGTCCAAGGAAGTAGTTAAGCTCACCCATCATAGACATCTCGAATTCTTCCTTCATGCATGATTCAAAAATTTGGCAAAGATTTCATTAGTAGAACCAAATATGATATCATCCACATAAATTTGAACTATAAGTATATCATTTTCAACATGTTTTGTAAACAAAGTAGTATCTATTTTTCCTTTCTTAAAACCATTAGAAATTAGAAAAGAGGAAAGTCTTTCATACCAAGCCCTAGGGGCTTGTTTTAATCCATAAAGAGCTTTGTCAAGTTTGAAAACAAAATCTGGATGTGTAGGATTAACAAACCCGGGGGTTGTTCAACATACACCTCCTCTTCAATAAATCCATTTAAGAAAGTACTTTTTACATCCATTTGAAAAAGCTTAAAATCTTTATAAGTAGCAAATGCAAGTGTCATCCGTATGGCTTCAAGCCGTGCTACGGGTGCAAAAGTTTCCTCAAATCGATACCTTCGACTTGAGTGTAACCTTGGGCAACTAACCTAGCTTTGTTCCTAATAACATTTCCTGACTCATCCAACTTGTTTTTAAAGATCCACTTAGTACCAATTGTTGGTCTATCGTGGGGCCTAAGAACAAGATGCTAACTTGGTTGCGCTCGAATTGATTGAGCTCCTCTTGCATGGCTAGCAACCAATATGAGTCGCCCTCGACTTCGAGGATGTTCTTGGGTTCAAAGTGAGAAATAAAAGCATAGTGTCCACAAAAGTCATGAAGTTTAGAACAAGTAGTTACCCCTTTAGATACTTCACCTATAATAAGATCCTTAGGATGATGTGGATTGTATCTCTAATCTTTTGGAAGTGGTTGAATAGGCTCCACTTCAGCTTCTTGATTTTCATTTCCTTGAGCCTCATTTTCTTGAACTTCATTTCCTCCATCATTCTTTGGCATGTCTTCAATAGTAGGTGAGTTCTTCAAAATAGCTCTCTCTATGTCTTCATTTAGGGAATCTATTTTTACAACATTCTTAACAAACACATTAGATTCCTCAAACTTTACATGTATAGATTCTTCAATAGTTAAAGATGACTTATTGAAAACTCTATAAGCTTTACTAGTATTAGAATAACCAACAAAAATTGCTTCATAAGACTTTGCATCAAATTTACCTAAATTGTCTTTTGTATTCAAAACAAAGCATTTACATCCAAAAACCTTAAAGTATGAAACATTTGGCTTTCTAGAAAAATAGATCTCAAAAGATGTTTTTAAAGTATTTTTGCATAAGAAAACTCGATTTGATATATAGCAAGATGTGTTAACGGCCTCGGCCCATAGATAATGAGGGAGACCATATTCATTAATCATTATCCTAGCCATCTCTTGTAATGTCCGATTTTTCCTCTCAACGACTCCATTTTGTTGTGGAGTTCTAGGACAAGATAGTTCATGCTTAATTCCATGTTCTTCACAAAAGTGGTAAAGGGTTGGTTATTGAATTCACCACCTCTATCACTTCTTATTCTTAAAATAGAAGAATCTTTTCCTTTTCAACTCTTTCTTGAAGGCTTGAAAATATGAAAAGGCTTGATTTTTGTGTTCCAAAAAGAAAATTCATGTAAAACGCGAGAAATCATTAACTAAAACAAAAGCAAACCGATTCCCACTTAAACTTTTAGTTTGAGTAGGACCAAACAAATCCATATGGATCAACTCCAAGGGACGTGATGTCATGATATTCTTGATTGACTTGAAAGAGGACTTGGTTTGTTTCCCAAGTTGGCACGCGTCGCAAACGCGGTCCTTTTCAAAGTTCAAGCAAGGAATACCTTTTAACATTTTCTTGTTGTTTAATCTAGATAAATGGTCAAAAGAAATGTGGCCTAATCTTCTATGCCACAACCAAGAGTCATCATCGAGGGCTTTCAAACATGTAGCATTGCATAACATATTAGACATGTCAATCATGTATACATTGCTTTCACGAAATCCGGAAAATATACAAGTGTTGGATAGTCTATCAATAACTCTACAAGCTAAATTATCAAAAACAACATCAAAACTTTTGTCACAAAGTTGACTAACACTCAAGAGATTATGCTTGAGGCCATCAACTAAAACAATATTTTCTATTAAAGGGGATGTACCAAGTTTAACATTACCAATACCGATGATTCTTCCCTTGGCTTCATCTCCGAAGGTGACAGTGCCACCTTCATGGTATCTTGATAGGGTTACAAAGTTGTTGATATCCCAAGTCATGTGTGATTGAGATTTTCCTGCACACAAAATATAGAATATTAGATTTAGAAGTAAAGATGTGCAAGGTGCTCAATTCTAATTCGCTGTAGCAATGGCTATGCGGGTCGTGATCCTCAGGGAGGGACTAGCGATGGAAGCTTGTTTAGCAAGTTCTCTAAAAAATTATTCTTTTAGTCATTAAAAGGAAAATAAGAAAATAATAGTTAAAGTTTGGTTAGGAATAGGAGCGATATTTACAATGAGTTGGGAAAGAAAGAGTTGGAAGATGAAGTGTTGGTGATTTAATCTACAGAAATAAAAGAAAGAAAACTATAAACTAAAAAAAAAACATATCTACCTCTTCTGCCCTGTTTACCTTTGATCTGTTGCAACGACTTACCTTGTCTTTGAAGGCATTCAAGCATGGCGTATAGGATCTTCCCCTTCTCGATCTACACCACGAAAAGAAAAGACAAACTATACTAACAAGAGAAAGCTTGTTCATCACCATAGGCCATCAAGGGCACTTCTTCGGCTAAGCAGTCTCGAAGCGATCAGATCTCATGGTTTGCAAGACATCAGAGAGAAACAATAAAATAAATAAGAATAGAAGAACAAAAATAAAACAAAAACAAAAACAAACCTTGAATAGATTTTATTAACAATGGAAGAAAAGTTTGACTTACACCGATGTCAACTCAGTACAAGCATGAACTCCTTCCTCCATGAAAGCATCCTCTACTCTCAGTTACATAAAAAATAAAATTACAAAAATGAAAAATAAAAACCTAAACTACAACTAGCCTAAAAACCCTAGATTTAGCTCTGTAGTTCGCTGGACTTTTGAGATCTGCCCTTCCTCTGTTGCTATGCAGGGGTATTTATAGGAGAAAACCAGAGGATAAGAAGCGTATAAAGATAAGAGGAGCAAAATATCTCTGAATTTGAATTCTTCTTTTATCTCCAAACTTGTTTTGACTTATCCATAGAAGTTCAAATCTGTCCTGCAACTTGTTATCATGTTGATCGCCAAATATGGCTTATCAGCTGACTGAATTGGAAAGTTTGATCAACATAAGAGTTGTAGGCCTTCAAATCTTCTTTCTGGATCATCTTGAATCATCAGATTTTCATATATGTAGCAAAAGTTATGATCTGAATACTAAAACGTGTACAATCTGAATCTGAATTTTTTGAATTTTTATCTTTGCACTCTTCTCCTTTTATCTTTATCCTTGTCCTGCAAGTAATTAGGATTGAGTAGAAGTCCATCCCTTTACTCTTCTTTTAATATTTGCAACTTTTGTACTTTGTAATTGCAACTTTGACATTTGATAATTGCAATTTTTCACTTGGGCTTGGACATGGGCTTTTGGGCTTCTTTTGGGCTTTATTCGTTATTTAATTAATTACTTAAGGCCTGCACACAATAAATAATAAAACATTAGTAAGTGTGCATAATTATAGAAATAAATATGAAAATGTGATAGTAAATGTATTGATAAATATGCACTTTTTACTACCTATCACACCCCCACACTTATCTTTTTGCTCGTCCTCGAGTAAAAATCAAAAAGAAAAAGAAAAAATAAACTAGCTAACTCACTTTCGTAGGAATCACGATTGCACTTAGCACGTGCAACAAGCCGTTAAACCCCTAGGTTACTCTAATGGACGAGTGTTGTCTCGTGAGGGTTTTCAGCGGATTACACCCACAAAATCCATAAAAAGGAAAATATTTGAAATAGTTTGAAGAGATTAAGTAATCTATAAGTTTTTAGGATCCTCATTTTTATTCATTCTTAAACTTAATCTTTATATAGTAAATTATTTTCCTTTTTAGGTAAGGGTCAAAATTGAATTTTTATATAGTCTTTTTCGTTACCCTAAGTCATATGCATCCTTGTGAATTTTTACTAGGAATTCCTTAACTTGGACTCTCATGCCTCTTTATTATTATTATGATTATTTTTTTTCTTTTTTTTTAATAATATGTATAACTCATCTAATTTTCTTTCGTATAAGTATCAAGGCTTCTTGAGGCCCTCATATCTAACTAATTGACTATTAGATGTGTTAATATATATATAATATTTATTTATTTATTTATTTATTTTAGTTTTCTTAGGCTTTCTAATCTACCCATGTAGCGAACTTAAAGTCGATGACTCCCAAACTGGTTGGTTTTAGGGCACCGGGTGAGAAAACACCCCTCGGACTCAAATTCGAGTGAACTAAGCCACAAAACTAAGGACGCTTATTTATAAACTCACCTTTAGGCGTGAATACTTATGCTTCTTGAGGCACATGTATCCAGCTTAATTAGTGATTTTTTTTATTATTTTTTATATGAGGCACAAGGGTCTTTGTCTTAGAATCCTAGATATGCCTTAGGTATGCACATTTCATTAAGGTAAAAATCAAGACTAATTACTTATTCAATTTTTCCTCCTATACCTAAAAATTCAACAATTAATTTATTTTGACCAAGTTTTTAGAAATCCTAATCATGATTTTCCTAATTCTTAAGACTAACTTAGATTTCTTTCAAAAGATAAGTCAAAATATTGTCCCTTTTTTTTATTAGCAATTTTTTTTGTTAGTTTCTAACTATGTTAGTATGTTAGTAAAGCCTCCCCCACACTTATCTCATGCATTGTCCTCAATGTATGAATGTATGCATATATGCATGAAAAAAGAAGTAAGGGAAGACAAATATTACCTCAAGGTGGTGGTTCTGGTGGTGGTCTAATTGGGCCAAGCGTTGCTACCCAATCAAGATAATGTGGTATTCGGAGGAACCCACCAGAATTTTCTCTCGTATAACCCACTAAAATGTATGTATGATCATTTTTTAACAATTCCACCACATCAAATTTCCAAATTTCATAATTATTTTCAGAGTCAATTGTGTCAACCGCCTTGTCCCAAAATGGAGTGTGAAAAGATGGAATGATTGACTTGGACGTCATAAGTACGGGAACTAATACCGACTCAGGAAAGAAACTTAAATCAAGTAATGGTTCAGGAGTCGGGCTAGGTTCAAGAAGTGGTTCCAAATCAATAAGTTGAAACTCAAGTCCACAATCATCTTCCCACAATGGAATGTGACTCAATATTGGTGATTCAAGTTAAGGAATGATAGGTGTGGGAATCAAAACTGACTCTAAAATATTACCTAAGTCGGGTAACAAAACAGGAGTCAATAATGATTCAGGAATTTGAACTTGATCACAGATTTGAGAATCTAGGTCACATATCTCATTGAGTTCAATATCATAAAAATGAGAACTTGCCAATTTATCCATGGGACTTTCAAAATTATAAAATTGGTCAAGTTCAATATGATCATCAAAAATGGGTGATTCAATTTCATGATGAATTGGCACAGGATCCAATGTTGACTCGGGAAAAGTAAAATCAGGTGAAGACACCGGAGTCATTATTGAATCAGGAAGTAGAATTGAATCACCAAGTGGGAGATCATGATCATAATCATGCTTAAGTTCTATTTCAGGAAAGGAATAACTTGCCAAACTATCAAAAATTGGAGTTTCGGCAAGTCCAAATGATCGTACTGAATTAGAATCTTGTTGTCCAAAACAACTTGGCTCGTCGGCTCTAACAGAATGGTTAACCATATCAGAAATGGCCGAACGGTGAGAATGTAAAGATTGAACCATCATATCTATTTCATGATCACGAGCTAATCTAGCCTGAGTCATGGCTTCAAGCATCTTTTCATAGTCAATTGGTGTATCATTTTGTTGTGATTGGACTTGAAAAGAGGAAGTGTTGTTGGGACAATCATGATGAAGTTGTGAGTCGGTCAGATTCTGTGACTGTTGCTTGCACTCACGCATCATCATGTCTAATATTGATGGTAATTGTTGCTTGGACTCATGCATACTCATCATTTCCAAGATAGATGGTTTTCTATTCTGAATGGGTGGATCTGAGTATGAATCTTGGGAATATTGTGGATAAGGTGGATACGGAGGACAAGTTGGTTGAAAATTGGACTCGGGGGAAGCAAAACCTCATGAACTCTGTGAAGAGTTGAAATTATTGTGGAAATTATGGTCATAAGATGGGGGGCATGGGTTATATTCATTCGGATAAGACCATTCCGGAACACTAGGTTGGTCAAAGTTATGATATGCCGGGTTAGTAATATCCGAAAAAGAGGTTGGTGTGTAATATGGATTAAAATTGAAAAAATTATTATTATATGCCATTCACACAAACACAAACAAAAGAAAAAAAAGAAAACAAACAAATAAGCAAACAAAAAAGAAAAAATTCTAACCTAAGTTAGGGTAGACCTATGACCTAGACGACTCCTAACTGGTTAGACTGTCCACGGGAGGTAGGGTGCAGACTTTGACCACAAGTTAATCAGCCAGGTCAGGGAAAGATTGGTGGGAGGTTTTCCGTCAAAGACGTTCCTTAATTAAATAACCACAATCTTCGGGCTTTGGCCCTCAATCCCCTTCCTAGACACTGATTTGGCAGGAGTCAAATTCCAACACTGTTCCCCCTTAGGATAATCTCCTAATTGAGTCCGAGATGTCCCTAGGACCAACGTCTAGTCAATTTTTATTTAGGGTTAGGGTTGTGAGTGCAACGGAGATGATTTGTGGGCCAAGGAAGGGTGATGAAATCCCTACCTTATGTTATTTATGGGTTATGCCCTTAAAATTTTTTTTTGTGTACATGTAAAGCAGTAGATAAGTAATCACTCAAAAAGCAGTAAATCAGCCAAGAGTGTTTCCTAATCTAAATGCAATGCAAACGTACCTTGTCTCCAGCACTCTTCAAGAAAAATTAAAAAAGTTAAATAGACACGTGCCTATATGCAAGAGTCTAATTTTTTTATTTTTCAACTAATGGGTTACTGTTAATTAATTAGCAGTGTACAGGTTTATCACAGAGCAAATTTTAACAAAGCAGTAAATCAGATTTGCAAGTAGCAGCAATCTGCAGAAAACAGGGTGAGTAGTGAACTACTCAGGCCGCGGAAACGCGGCTTTTGCCGCGGACCCGCGGCTCTGTAGTAGGCCCTGTTGCTCTGCCTTCGAGGGCAGAGGCACAGAGTTGCTATATGTCCTTGCTGCTTATTAGTTTTTCTGTTCTCTAAACCTGTAAACAAAAAGAATAAAAGAATTAGTTATTTATTATTTTTTATTTTTTAGAGAATACTTACCGTCCCTCCCCGGCAACGGCGCCAAAATTTTGATTGAGGATTTACCTGCACACAAAATATAGAATATTAGATTTAGAAGTAAAGATGTGCAAGGTGCTCAATTCTAATCCGCTGTAGCAATGGCTATGCGGGTCGTGATCCTCAGGGAGGGACTAGCGATGGAAGCTTGTTTAGCAAGTTCTCTAAAAAATTATTCTTTTAGTTATTAAAAGGAAAATAAGAAAATAATAGTTAAAGTCTGGTTAGAAATAGGAGCGATATTTACAATGTGTTGGGAAGAAAGAGTTGGAAGATGAAGTGTTGGTGATTTAATCTACAGAAATAAAAGAAGAAAACTATAAACTAAAAAAAAAACATACCTACCTCTTCTGCCCTGTTTACCTTTGAACTATTGCAACGACTTACCTTGTCTTTGAAGGCATTCAAGCATGGCGTATAGGATCTTCCCCCTTCTCGATCTACACTACGAAAAGAAAAGACAAACTATACTAGCAAGAGAAGGCTTGTTCATCACCATAGGCCATCAAGGGCACTTCTTCGACTAAGCAGTCTCGAAGCGATCAAATCTCATGGTTTGCAAGACATCAGAGAGAAACAATAAAATAAACAAGAATAGAAGAACAAAAATAAAACAAAAACAAAAACAAACCTTGAATAGATTTTATTAACAATGGAAGAAAAGTTTGACTTACACCGATGTCACCTCAGTACAAGCATGAACTCCTTCCTCCATGAAAGCATCCTCTACTCTCAGTTACATAAAAAATAAAAATTACAAAAAAGAAAAATAAAAACCTAAACTACAACTAGCCTAAAAACCCTAGATTTAGCTCTGTAGTTCGCTAGACTTTTGAGATCTGCCCTTCCTCTGTTGCTATGCAGGGGTATTTATAGGAGAAAACTAGAGGATATGAAGCGTATAAAGATAAGAGGAGCAAAATATCTCTGAATTTGAATTCTTCTTTTATCTCCAAACTTGTTTTGACTTATCCATAGAAGTTCAAATCTGTCCTGCAACTTGTTATCCAATTGATTGTCGAATATGGCTTATCAGCTGACTGAATTGGAAAGTTTGATCAACATAAGAGTTGTAGGCCTTCAAATCTTCTTTATGGAGCACCTTGAATCATCAGATTTTCATATCTGTAGCAAAAGTTATGATCTGAATACTAAAACGTGTACAGTCTGAATCCGAATTTTTTGAATTTTTAGCTTTGCATTCTTCTCCTTTTATCTTTATCCTTGTCCTGCAAGTAATTAGGATTGAGTAGAAGTCTATCCCTTTTCTCTGCTTTTAATATTTGTAACTTTTGCACTTTGTAATTGCAACTTTGACATTTGATAATTGCAATTTTTCACTTGGGCTTGGACATGGGCTTTTGGGCTTCTTTTGGGCTTTATTCTTTATTTAATTAATTACTCAAGGCCTGCACACAATAAATAATAAAACATTAGTAAGTGTGCATAATTATAGAAATAAATATGAAAATGTGATAGTAAATGTATTGATAAATATGCACTTTTTACTACCTATCAATGTGCCTTGAGCAACCACTATCAAGATACCACAAACCTTTACATCGTTGGGCCTTGGAAGGTACCTACATCATTTAACAAATTCGTTGACTTTGGTACCCAAATTTTCTTGGGTCCTTGAAAGTTAGTATTCCGAACCCAAACATTATTATGTGAAGCATTAAGTCTATCATAACAAAATCTAACCAAATGACCTTTACGGCCACAATATGTGCATGAAAATACTTTACCATACATGTATGCATGATGTGTGTGTGGAGTGTGGGCATGTTTAGGGTGTTTGCATGATGTAAAGGTTGTGATTTATGAACATGAGCATGAATAGCAAGTGTATGTTTCTTAGGGACTTGTTTCTTAGGAAACATAGCCTCTAGTCTATTCTTATCAAATTGATATTTTTTCAAAACTACTCCTAATGAATCAATTTTCTCTTTTAGCATGGAGATTTCATTTCATCAATTTGTAGAAATTTACCTTTGCATGAAATTTTATAGTTGTCAAAATCCTTTTGTGTAGAAACAAGAGTTGAAAGCAATTCATCCTTTTCTTTTGAAAGAGTGAAAACTTTATGATTTAGAGATTCATTTTCCTTTTTCATTTTCAAATATTTCTTTTTAAGAAAATCATAATTATGTGAAAGTTCTTCAAAAGTTTCTCCTAGTTCATCCATGGAAAGCTCACAATCAATGGGAGTATTGGGAGTTACCTTGCTTGTGTTTTCTTTTGCCATGAAGCACATGTTGGCGGTGTCGACTTCCTCCTCGGATTCGCTCTCGGAATCCCAAGTAGCCTTCAATGCTTTCTTTTTATATGGCTTCTTTGAGGTGGAGTATTTTGCTCTTTCCAGACATTCCGCAACAATGTGACCCGTTTTCCCGCAATTGAAGCAAATGATTTTCTTCTCTTCTTTACCTTGCCATTTCTTTTTATTTTGGAACTTTGCCTTGTTGTACATTCTCCGAACGTTCTTTACAAGAAGAGACAGCTCTTCATCATCTTCTTCTTCATCATCTTCGTCGGAGCATGTAGAATAACTCTTGAAGGCAATAACTTTCTTCTTGGAAGGAGCCATTTCTTCTCTTGCTTTTCTTTCCATCTCATGGGTCTTGAGGTTCCCAATGAGACCTATAAGCTCCATCTCTTCCTTGTCATTTAGTTCCTTCAAGGTAGTGGCTTTGACTTCCCAAGATGGAGGGAGTGCACGAATGATCTTCCTCACCTTTTGGTCGTTGTCAATAGCATCACCTAAAGAGGAAAGTCCATTAGTAATCTTTGTAAATTTAGTAACCATATCATCTATGGTTTCATTCTCTTGCATAGAAAAATTTTCATATTAGGAACGAAGAAGGTCAATTTTTGCCCTCTTTACTTGTGAGGTTCCCTCATGAGTGACAAGCAAGTGTGTCCAAATCTCAAGGGCGGATTTGCAATGAATGACTCTAGAAATATCATCGTCATTAAGAGCTTGAAGTAAGGCATAGTGTGCCCTAGCATTAGCATCAAACATTTTTGTGTCAATATCGGACCAAGTGTCCTCATCACCGGTGGGTGCACTAAATGGTTTGGTCACCGCCTTTGCAACCCAGCTTCTTAAGGATTGCAAAAATACGGTCATCTTTACTTTCAATATGGGAAAGTTAAGGCCATCAAACTTAGGTGGGGTCTTAATTCCTTCGGCCATTTTTACTAAGTGTGTGAGAATGAAAGAATGAATAAAATGATTAGCAATATAGGATCTCTCTATGGTTGTTAAGCCAAGAGCCTAGAGACTAAAGCTCTGATACCAATTGAAAAACACCTAGAGGGGGGTGAATAGGTGTTAATGCTAATCTAATGATCTTTTTAAACAAGTATGAATAAATGATGCAACGGTCACTCAAAACAAGAAATTGAAGCCAAATTCCCCGTGAAGGGCTCTAGAACTTATCCTCTTGATTCCTCTAAATTATGAGTTGAGGCGCGTAATTGCTTTCTTGTTGTGATGAGTAAAGACCGGGAAATGCAAGAAATGATATGGATGCAATATTGAAGTGCACACAAGATATATCACAAGAAGAAATGTAAAGCAAAAAGAGTAGCAAAGAATGGAAATCAATCGCAAACACAAAGGGTTTGTTTCGAGGTTCGAGCCACTGCTCTACTCCCCGCCTTCACCGCCGTGAAGGGTTTCCACTATATCCACCGAGGAATCACAAAGGTCTACCGAAGACCAGAGTACCGAACTCCACCAATTACAATCCTCTACCGAAGAGGGATCTCAACACAAGAAGGAACAAGTACCAAGTGATCAACAAGGGATCACAAACTTCTCTTTACAACTTCCTTATAGAATGAGGAGGATATTTGGCTCAAGAAGTGTAGTGAGAAAACAAATTCAGTTGTGAAGAAAATTTGCTTGAAAAACAACTAAAAATAAGTAACCAAGAATGCACAAAGAGAATTGAGAGCTTTTGAAAACTTTTTCTTTCTTTTGGAAACTTGAAAACTAGGTATTTTTCTTGTATTTTGCAAGTAACCAATCCCCTCTATTTATAGGGATTAGAGGAGATCAAAACATGATTATAACTAGCTCATTAGGTCAGAAAATAGCCTCCAAAATTTCAGAACCAGCTGCCACACGAATCCCAACCAAATCCTAGAGAGAAATCTCTAAAAAGTAGCCGTTATGGCTGCTGGCGGCTGTCGGTCGACCGGCCCGGTCGACCGACAGTCCAATTGGTAAAGTAGCCGTTAGACTCGGTCGACCGGTCGGTCGACGGACAGCCAAAGAAATTTTTCACTTTGTACTGTCGGTCGACTGACCCGGTCGACCGACCAAAAATAGAGAGCAAGGTGGTTCCAGTCGGTCGACCGGTCGGTCGACCGACAGACGTGCACAAAACATGCACGCCCTGATCATAAGGCCCGGTCGACCGGCCCGGTCGACCGTTCAGGCCTGGAATGGACCGGTCGACCGTCAGGCCTGAAACAGAAAACATTATAGGACATTTTTTGAACTTTGAAAAATTTTTAAATTAATTTTGTAAGGATATATGATTAAGTATCATGCTATAAAGGTTGGTATACATGATATAAACAAGATATAAAATTTATAAAAAAATTGAGTCATGTATAGAAGTCAAAGCATGAACTTAAATCAAATACCAAAAATAAAAAACTGTATTTTGGAAAGTGTGTGTGTTTTCTTGAGCCAACTTAACACAGCCTCATTTTTTAACAAACTAAGTCTTACATAGGTTCTAGGTGACTACAAGGTCTTCAAGCGGGCTTCTCCATATGTGATCTTGAATAGCTTGATACTTTGAACCCGAAATGAACCAACTTGAGTCAAAACAACCTTCCTTTAGGGAAGAACACTTCATGAATCCTTAGAACCCTGAACACACTTAAACACCAAAAAAATGATTAGTACAAATAACTATATATATGTTTTGTAATTATCAAAACTCAAAAACCGGTTGATTGTAACCTTGGGCCAACAAATAATAATATTATTATTAGAAGGCTACCTAGCTAATTGCCCATTACAAATTAAACCATTTTTAAACTATTTAAGGCGAGCCCTATCTCTGTCTGCATCAATCATTGTTGTCAAAAAAGGTGGTTGCCCTAAAAATATCAATTAGACTTGAAAATTGATTGGTCGCTAATGTTGCATATTTAGTATCATATTTCCATACTTATTTTAGAATAAAAGCATGCATTGTCCTAATTAAATGCTAAATTTATTTGCAGGCCCAATCCTTAAGGAGATGAAGAGAAATGAGCCCAAAAGCCCACCAGAATTCTGAATTAAATCAGAATTAATTCGAGCTCACTAAATCAGGGTAAAATCAAGAGGTTGAAAACCGGTTGAGAAGAATCCTCTCAGAATCGATCGGTTAAAGCCAAGAATCCAAGACCATTTCGTCACACTCCAGGACTCAAACTGAAAATCCAACAAAGGATAAAGTCAGAAGGAAACACCAGAACGACCCACCAACAGGGTGTGGCCATCTGGCCACACCCTGGCCTCGGAAACGCGGCCCAAGCCGCGTTTCCGCGGCAAAGTTGAGGAGTTAGGGGAGCGTTTGCTCCCCCGATCTCCCCGGGATCCTTTTGGTTAGGGTTTTGCCTATAAAAAGCCAATTTATGCACTGAAAATGGGACGACCATGCAGAGATAGGATTTAGACTATTTTTCCATTTCTTAGTTTAGGTTTTTGTTTTTCTTTTTCATGTAATTGTAATTTTCATTTATGTAAATAAGAGGAGATCAGACTTTCATTGAAGAACAAGAATGAAGCTTGAGCTGGAGTGACACCAGTGTAAGATTTATTTCTTTTCTTTGATTGTTATGAAATCGAATCGATGTTCTTTCTGTATATGTACTTCTTTTTAGTCTTCTTCTTCTTCTTCTTTTCTACTTCACTTTTCTTTTTGGTACAACTGTCTTCCAAGTGAGTCTAAAGCATCGAAAGAGCCTTGCTTTTGCGAGTGCCACCGATAGCTCATGACGATGGAATAGAGTCTCTCTCTGTATCATTTCATTCTTGAAGTAGTCTTGATGATGTAATGTGGAAGAGACCAATACTCAAATCTTATGGGCTATGCGCTGAATGCCTCCACTTCAAGGTAAAATCGTCGCTGAAGACTCAAGGTAAGCTTTTGGTCAAAAGAAGGTAAGCAATTATTTTTATTTCTTTTCTTTTATTTCTGTAAATTAAATCACCAACAATACCTCTTCTAAATCATCCTTTTCACTTCCTTGTAAATAATCATTTGTACATAGTCGCTTTCGTCGCTTTCTGATTTTTCTCCACTTTCTATTCTACCACTTTCTTCTTAACTTTAACATAATTCTTTTCCATTTCTTTTAACTTAAAAACAGAGAAGAACTTTCGCTTTTATTTTCATAACGATTTCAATAAAGAACGTAAACGCTTCTATCGCAAAACCCTCCTTGTGGATCACGACCCGCATAGCCACTTGCTATAGCGGTAAGAATTGAGCACTTGCACATCTTCAATCTAAGTTCTGTAATTCCGTATTTTTTGTGCAGGTTTTGCCTCAATCAAACTTTGGCGCCGTTGGCGGGGAGGGTAACGTTTTTTTTATTGAAATCTGATTTTTTTTTTTAGAACTAAACAAATTTTCTTCTCTGTTGCAGGTTAAGGGCAAGCAAAACAGGAAATTAAAGTTGCAGTAACATATAAGTGGCCTTGGGCCTCTGCTCTAGAAAGCAGAGACCAAGTGCCCTCTGCTTTGCCGTGGATCCGCGGCCAACGCCGCGAAAACGCGGCAAAAAGGAGTGGACTACTAACGTGTTTTTGCAGGGTTGCTTGCTTTGCAAATTGTAGTTTTCTGCAACTTTACTTTTTCTTATATGCCATCACATAAGCCTGCTAATAATCAACAGTAAAACATTTGTCGAAAGATAAAAAATTGATTAGACGTTTGCATTTTAGGCACGTGTCTTTTCAATTCATTTATTTTTACTGTTGAAGAGTGCTGGAGCAAGGTATGTTCGCATTGTATGTAGAATATAACTCATCTCTTGGTTGATTTTTATCGCTTTGAGTGAATCTTATTTACATATCCTGTACACTTGCACAAACTGATCTTAAGGGCACCACCCATTAACAAGATAAGGTGGGGATTTAATCACCCTTCCTTAGCCTAAAAATCAGATTCTAAGCACTCACTAACCCAAGCCTAACTTAAAATGAGTAGACGTTGGCCCTAGGGACATCTCGGACTCAATTAGGAGATTATCCTAAGGGGGAAAGGTGTTGGAACTTGACTCCTGTCAAATCAGTGTCTAGGAAAGGGATTGAGGGCCGAAAGCCCGAAGGTTGGTGGTTATTTAATTAAGGAACGTCTTTGACGGAAAACCTCCCACCAACCTTGCCCTGACCTGGCTGATTAGCTTGTGGTCAAAGTTTGCATTGGACCTCCCGTGGACAGTCTAACCAGTTAGGAGTCGTCTAGGTCATAGGTCTACCCTAACTTAGGCTAGAATTTTTCTTTTTTTTTTGTTTGTTTATTTGTTTGTTTTTCTTTCTTTTTGTCTGTATTCCATTGTGTGATATGGCCTATAATAACAATTTTTTCAAGTTCAATAATAATCCATATCATACATCAAACTCTTTTTCGGATATTACCAACCCGGCATATCATGACTTTAACCAACCTAGTGTGCCGGATTGGTCTTATCCGAATCAATATAACCCATTTCCCCCATCGTATGACTATAATTTCCATAACGATTTCAACTCTTCACAGAGTCAGTAGGGATTCACTTACCCCGAGCATAATTTTCAACCAACTTGTCCCCCTTATCCACCTAGTCCACAATATCCCCAAGAGTCATACTCAGTTCCACCAGTCCAAAATAGAAAACCATCAATTTTGGAAAGGAGTATGCGTGAGTCCAAACAGCAATCACAAGATCTGATGGACTCACAATTTCACTACCACTTCTAAGACAACACTTCATCTTTTCATCAAAACAATGAATCCATCAATTATGAAAGATGCTTGAAGCCATGACTCATGCTCAAAATGCTAGAAATCGTGACATAGATATGATGGTCGAATCTCTACGTTCTCACCGTTTGACCAGTTCTGATGTCACTAGCCATTCTGTTAGAGCCGAAGAGTCATGTAGTTTGGAAATCAAGATTCCATTTCAGAACAACCATTTGAACTTGCCCAAACTCTAAATGAAATTGATAGTTTGGCAAGTTATCCCTTGCCTGAAATAGAACTTGAAAATGAATATGATCATGAACTAGAACTTAGTGATTCAATTTTACTTCCTGATTCAATAATGACTCCAGTATCTACACCTGATTTCAATCTTTTTCCCGAGTCAACATTGGATCCTGTGCCAATTCATCGTGAAATTGAATCACCCATCTTTGATGATCATATTGAACTTGACCAATTTTATAATCTTGAAAATCCCATTGATAAATTGGCAAGTTCTCATTTTTTTGATATTGAACTCAATGAGATATGTGACCTAGATTCTCAAATCTGTGATCCAGTTCAACTTTCTGAATCAATATTGACTCCTGTTTTATTACCAAACTTGAGTAATATTTTCGAGTCAGTTTTGATTCCCCCACCTATCATTCATGAACTTGAATCTCCAACATTAAGTCACATTCCATTGTTGGAAAATAATTGTGGACTTGAGTTTCAATTTCTTGACTTGGACCCAATTCCTGAACTTATTTCGACTCCTGAACCTTTACTTAACTTAAGTCACCTTCCTGAGTCGGTATTAGTTCCTATACTTCCTGAGTCCAAGTCAATCAGTCTATCATTTTGTTGACTGAGATTTCCTGCACACAAAATATAGTATTTTAGTTTTAAGAATAGATGTGCAAGTTCTCAATTCTAATCCGCGGTAGCAAGGCTATGCGGGTCGTGATCCTCAGGGAGGGACTGCGATGGAAGCGTTAAGCAAGTTTCTCTAAAGTTTTTATTTTTATTAGTTAAATTAGAAAGGAAGTGGTATTTACAATGGGTCGGCAAAAGAATATGGAGATGAGTTATGATTTAATCTACAAAAAGAAAAGAAAAGAAAAGAAAAGAAAAGAATACTTACTTGAGTTTGGTTGAAGAAAAACGTGAAAACCTTACATGTTCTACCTTGCTTAGGAGGCGTTCCACGAATAGATCATAAACTCGAGCTCAATCCCTGTGCACATTATCTCGTCAAGCATATCAAGAACGAAGTGATGCATAGCTTGGAGGAGAACGTCTTCATGAACTATCGCTGGTTCTCACATAGCTTAGTTATACTTGCTTTTGGAATCCACTTGCATGTTCATCAACAACCACAAGAGATCACAGAGAAAAAGAAAGGAAAACAAAAAGAAAAATAAAATATAAGAACAATGAACAAAAGAAAAATAATTACCTTTATTGCTTTAATCAATGGCAGAGAAGAGAAGATACATCGGTGTCACGCTCAACATAAGCCTCTCTCTCTCTTGAAAATAAAAAGAAAAACCTAACTACAACCTAGAAGAAGACTAAAACCTAGCTTTTTGGCCCTTGGCTCGCCTCTGGACGACTCTGTACGTTGCACTGCAGGGGGTATTTATAGGTGCAGAAGGCCGAAGAGTCCCGGATGAAGTAGCCCACGAAAGTTGGTCCATGATGTCATCAACTTTGCCGCAGAAACTGGGATTTTGCCGTGGAATTGCGGCATTTCTAGGGAATCTGGCCACGCGCTTTGGCGCGTGGCTTCTTCTGGTCCGTCCATCTGGGCGCTTGCTTCTGGAAGTGTGATCCTGGCTCTTTATTCTGGATTTTCGAGATAACTTAGAAATCAAGTTACCTTGATTTCAAATATCCCAATATCTTTATCCACGAATTTCCTTATCTTTGCACTCTTATCTTTGGCTTTTATCCTCATCCTGCAAGTGTTTAGGGTTGGATAGAAGTCTATCCTTCCCTCTTCTTTGATAATTGCAACTTTAGCCCTTGTGTATTTGCATTTTGACAATTGATATTTGCACTTTGACTCTTGGGCTTCAAATATGGGCTTTTGGGCTTCATTAAGCTTTATTTATTATTAAAATAATAATTCGAGGTCTGCACACAATAAATTATAAATTATTAATAATTGTGCAGAATTAAATGAATAAATATGAAAATGTGATGGTAAATGTTATGATAAAAATGCACTTTTGACTACCAATCACACCCCCACACTTATCTTTTTGCTCGTCCTCGAGTAAAAACAAAGAAAAGAAAAAGAAAAGAAGAATTAATCTAACCTAACTCACTTTCGTAGGAATCACGGTTGCACTTAGTATGTGCAACAAGCCGTTAAACCTCTAGGTTACCCTAGAGGACGAGTGTTGTCTCGTGAGGGTTTTCAGCGGATTACACCCACAAAATCCATAAAAAGAAAATATTTGAATTATTATTGAAGAGACTAAGTAGTCTATAAGTTTTAGGATCCTCATTTTTATTCATTCTTAGACTTAGTCTTTATAAAGTAAATTGTTTTCATTTTAGGTAAGGGTCAAAATTGAACTTCTAATATAGTCTTTTTCGTTACCAAAAATCATATGCATCCTTGTAACTTGGCTAGGAATTCCTTAACTTGGACTCTCATGCCTCTTTAATTTTTTTCTCTTCCTTTTTTTTTTAATATGTATAACTCATCTAATTTTCTTTCGTGTAAGCATCAAGGCTTCTTGAGGCCCTCATACCTAACTAATTGACTCTTAGATGTGTTAATACATATCTCATATTCTTAGTTTTATTAGGCTTTCTAATCCACCCATGTAGCGAATTTAAAGTCGATGACTCCCAAACTGGTTGGCTTTAGGGCACCAGGTGAGAAAACACCCCGCGGACTCAAATTCGAGTGAACTAGGCCCCAAAACTAAGGACTTTATTTTATTTACTCACCTTTAGGCATGAATACTTATGCTTCTTGAGGCACATGTATCCAGCTTAATTAGTGATTTTTTTTTATATATGAGGCACAAAGGTCTTCATCTTAGAATCCTAGATATGTATTAGGTATGCAAATTTCATTAAGGTAAAAATCAAGACTAATTAATTATTCAATTTCTTCTCCTATACCTAAAAATTAAACAATTTATTTGACCAAGTTTTTAGAAATCCTAATCATGATTTTCCTAATCCTTAAAACTAACTTAGATTTCTTTCAAAAAAATAAGTCAAAATATTGTCCTTTTTATAACATTTTTTTTAAAATTTTTTTTATTAGCAAATTTTGTTAGTGTCTACTTATGTTAGTATGTTAGTAAAGCCTACCCCCACACTTATCTCATGCATTGTCCTCAATGTATGAATGAATGCATATATGCATGAAACAGAACAAGGGAAGGCGGAAGTTACCTTAGGGTGGTGGTTCCGGAGGTGGTCTAATTGGTCCACGAAATGCGGCCCAATCAAGATAACAGATAATTTGGTGGAACCCACCAGAAACTTTCCTTACATAACCCACTAAAATATATGTATAATCAATTTTTAGTATTTCCACCCCATCAAATTTTCAAATTTCATAATAAATTTCAGAGTTAATTGTCTCAACCTCCTTGTCCCAAAATGGAGTATGAAAAGATGGAATTACTGACTTGGACATTATAGGTACGGGAACGAATACCGACTCAAGGAAGATGCTCAAATCAAGTAAGGGCTCAGGAGTCGGGCTAGGTTCAAGAATTGAGTCCAAGTCAAGAAATTGAAACTCAAGTCCACAATCTTCTTCCCACAATGGAATGTGACCTAATATGGGTAATATCTCTTTACTTCCAATATTAAGGAATTCTAGCTCATCGCCATATAATTCTTCAAAACTAAGGTCAACATCTTCCGTCAGAATTGTACAATCAGTTTCAGAAGTAAAGAGATTGTGAGAATCTAGGTCGCATATCTCATTGGGTTCAATGTAATAAAAAGAACTTGCCAATTTATCCATAGGATTTTCAAAATTGCACAATTGGTCAAGTTCAATATGATCATCTAAAATGGGTGATTCAATTTCATTATGAATTGGAATAGGATCTAATGTTGACTCGGGAAAAGTGAAATCAGGTGGAGACACTGGAGTCATTATTGGATCAGGAAATAAAATTGAATCATTGAGTGGAAGATCATGATCATATTCATGCTCAAGTTCTATTTCAGGAAAGGAGAAACTTGCCATATTATCAAGAATTGGAGTTTCGGTAAGTTCAAATGATGGCACTGAAATAGAATCTTGTTGTCCAAAGCAACTTGGTTCGTCGGCTCTAAGAGAGTGGTCAGCAAAAGCAGAAATGGCCGAACGGTGAGAACGTAATGATTGAACCATCAGATCTATGTCACGATCACGGGCTAATCTAGCCTGAGTCATGGCTGCAAGCATCCTTTCATAGTCGATAGGTGGATCATGCTGTGATTAGACTTGAAAAGAGGAAGTGTAATCATGATGGAGTTGTGAGTTGGTGGACTCACGCATTATCATGTCTCCTATAGATGGTAATTGTTGCTTGGACTCATGCATACTTATCATTTCCCCGATAGATGGTAGTCTATTCTGACTGGGTGGATCTAAGTATGACTCATTGAAAGAATGTGGACTGGGTGGAGACTGAGGACAAGTCGGTTGAAAATTGGACTCGGGGGACTCGAAACCCCATGAACTCTGTGACGAGTTGAAAGTATGAAAATCATGGTCATAAAATGGGGGGTATGGGTTATAATTATTCGGATAAGACCATTCCGGCACACTAGATTGGTCAAAGTTATGATATGCCGGGTTGGTAATATCCGAAAAATAGTTAGGTGTGTAATATGGATTAAAGTTGGAAAAATTATTATTATATGCCATATCACACCAACACAAACAAACAAACAAATAAACAAACAAAAAGAAAAAAATTCTATCCTAAGTTAGGGTAGACCTATGATTTAGACGACTCCTAACTGGTTAGACTGTCCACAGGAGGTAGGGTGCAGACTTTGACCACAAGTTAATCAGCCAGGTCAGGGCAAGAGTGGTGGGAGATTTTCCGTCAAAGACGTTCCTTAATTAAATAACCACCAATCTTCGGGCTTTCGGCCCTCAATCCCTTTCCTAGACACTGATTTGGCAGGAGTCAATTTCCAACACCGTTCCCCCTTAGGATAATCTCCTAATTGAGTCCGAGATGTCCCTAGGGCCAACGTCTACTAATTTTTAAGTTAGGCTTGGGTTAGTGAGTGCTTGGGATATGATTTTTGGGCTAAGGAAGGGTGATGAAATCCCCACCTTATCTTGTTAATGGGTTATACCCTTAAGATGAATTAGTGCAAGTGTACAAGATAAATAGATAAGATTCACTCAAAGCAGAAAATTAACCAAGAGATGAGTCCTATTCTACATGCAATGCGTACGTACCTTGCTCCAGCACTCTTCAACAGTAAAATAAAGTAATTGAAAAGACACGTGCCTAATATGCAAACATCTAATCAATTTTTATCATTAACAACAAATAGTTTACTGTTGAATTAATTAGCAGTAAGCAGGTATATCACAGAACAAAATAAACAGAGCAGTAAACAGAATTTACAATTTGCAGCAACCTGCAGAAAATCAAATTAGTAGTGAACTACTATTGCCGTAGAATTGCGGCTTTTGCCGCAGATCTGCGGCAAATATGTAGGCCCTGGTGCTCTGCCTTCGAGGGCAGAGGCACTGGGTTGCTGTATGTCCTTGATGCTGCTCTGTTTCTGTTTCCTGTTCTCCAAACCTGCAAACAGAAAAGAATAAAGAATTAGTTAAAAATTAAAATTTTGTTTTAGAGATAAACTTACCGTCCCTCCCCGACAACGGCGCCAATTTGTTGACTGAGATTTCCTGCACACAAAATATAGTATTTTAGTTTTAAGAATAGATGTGCAAGTTCTCAATTCTAATCCGCGGTAGCAAGGCTATGCGGGTCGTGATCCTCAGGGAGGGACTGCGATGGAAGCGTTAAGCAAGTTTCTCTAAAGTTTTTATTTTTATTAGTTAAATTAGAAAGGAAGTGGTATTTACAATGGGTCGGCAAAAGAATATGGAGATGAGTTATGATTTAATCTACAAAAAGAAAAGAAAAGAAAAGAAAAGAATACTTACTTGAGTTTGGTTGAAGAAAAACGTGAAAACCTTACATGTTCTACCTTACTTAGGAGGCGTTCCACGAATAGATCATAAACTCGAGCTCAATCCCTGTGCACATTATATCGTCAAGCATATCAAGAACGAAGTGATGCATAGCTTGGAGGAGAACGTCTTCATGAACTATCGCTGGTTCTCACATAGCTTAGTTATACTTGCTTTTGGAATCCACTTGCATGTTCATCAACAACCACAAGAGATCACAGAGAAAAAGAAAGGAAAACAAAAAGAAAAATAAAATATAAGAACAATGAACAAAAGAAAAATAATTACCTTTATTGCTTTAATCAATGGCAGAGAAGAGAAGATACATCGGTGTCACGCTCAACATAAGCCTCTCTCTCTTGAAAATAAAAGAAAAACCTAACTACAACCTAGAAGAAGACTAAAACCTAGCTTTTTGGCCCTTGGCTCGCCTCTGGACGACTCTGTACGTTGCACTGCAGGGGGTATTTATAGGTGCAGAAGGCCGAAGAGTCTCGGATGAAGTAGCCCACGAAAGTTGGTCCATGATGTCATCAACTTTGCCGCAGAAACTGGGATTTTGCCGTGGAATTGCGGCATTTCTAGGGAATCTGGCCACGCGCTTTGGCGCGTGGCTTCTTCTGGTCCGTCCATCTGGGCGCTTGCTTCTGGAAGTGTGATCCTGGCTCTTTATTCTGGATTTTCGAGATAACTTAGAAATCAAGTTACCTTGATCTCAAATATCCCAATATCTTTATCCACGAATTTCCTTATCTTTGCACTCTTATCTTTGGCTTTTATCCTCATCCTGCAAGTGTTTAGGGTTGGATAGAAATCTATCCTTCCCTCTTCTTTGATAATTGCAACTTTAGCCCTTGTGTATTTGCATTTTGACAATTGATATTTGCACTTTGACTCTTGGGCTTCAAATATGGGCTTTTGGGCTTCATTAAGCTTTATTTATTATTAAAATAATAATTCGAGGCCTGCACACAATAAATTATAAATTATTAATAATTGTGCAGAATTAAATGAATAAATATGAAAATGTGATGGTAAATGTTATGATAAAAATGCACTTTTGACTACCAATCACATTTCATGCTCCATTCTGGGACGAGGTGGTTGACAAATTTGACTTCGAAATTTATTATGGAATTTGGAAATTAGATGGGGTCACATACTTAATAAAAATCCTTTATGGACACATCTTTTTAATGGGTTATATTAAAGTAATTTCTGGTGGGTTCCTCCGAGCCCCAAGAAAAGTTGATTGGGCCGCATTTCGTGGACCAATTAGACCACCACCGGAACCACCACCTTAAGGTAACATTTTCCTTCCCTTTCTTCTTTTTCATGCATCTATGCATTAATTCATACATTGAGGACAATGCATGAGATAGGTGTGGGGGAGGGTTCTAACATAACTTAGGTTTTTCTTTTTATTAAAAACTTTTTGAAAAATAGAAACAATATTTTGACTTATTTTTGTAAGAAATTAAGTTAATTTTAAGGAATAGGAAAATCCAAATTAGAATTTCTTATACTTGGTCAAAATAAGATTATTTGTTTGATTTTTAGAGTTAGGAAGATAATTTGTCAAAGTAATTTAGTCTTGATCTTTACCTTGATGAAATATGCACACTTCATACACTTACACACTTAGGGTTCAAAAACAAAGATTCTTATGCCTTATAAAAAAAAATAAATAAATAAACAAATCTAATTATTGATTAGCTAGGTGCTTTGGCCTAAGCAAGCCTTAGTATTTATGCGAAAGATGGTTAGATCCTCTGATTAAGCTGGGTATTTGTGCCTAATAAAGCATAAGTATTCACGCCTAAAAGGGGTTCATATAATAAAATCCTTAGTTTTGTAGCCTTATTTGCTCGAGTCCTTATGTCCTTGGGGTGTTTCTCACCCGGTGCCCTAAGACCGTTTGGTTTGGGAGTCATCGATTAGAGGCTCGTTACATGGGCAGATTAGAAAGCCTAATAAAACTAAGGAATAATACCACAATATATATATATATATATATATATATATATATATATATATATATATATATATATATATATATATATATATATATATATATATATATATAAGGCATAAGAGTTAGAGTTAATGAACCCTTAGTCAAAATTTTCACAATCACAAGGTGCATATGACTTAGGGTAAAGTAATAGACTAGATGAGAAGTACAGTTTGACTCCTTACTTTGATTGATAACAAATTTTTGAATAGAGACTAAGTTTAGGAATGAAAATTCGGTTTCCTATAACTTATAGATTGCTTAGATCTTACAATTATATTTCAAATATTTTTCTCTTTCAAAATGCTTTTCGAAAATACTAACTCTTTGTTTCCCTTTCTTTATGGATTTTGTGGGTGTAATCCGCTGAAAACCATCACGAGACAAAACTCGTCCTCTAGGGGAAACCTAGAGGTTTAACGACTTGTTGCACATGCTCAGTGCAATCGCGCGACCTGCGAAAGTGGTCTAATAATCCTTAGTGTAGTTTAGTTGTTTTGCTCGAGGACGAGCAAAAGATAGGTATGGGGGTGTGATTGGTTGCTAATGTTGCATATTTAGTATCATATTTCCATACTTATTTTAGAATAAAAGCCTGCATTGTCCTAATTAAATGCTAAATTTATTTGCAGGCCCAATCCTTAAGGAAATGAAGAGAAATGAGCCTAAAAGCCCACCAGAATTCTGAATTAAATCAGAATTAATTCGAGCTCACTAAATCAGGGTAAAATTAAGAGGTTGAAAACCGGTTGAGAAAAATCCTCTCAGAATCGATCGGTTAAAGCCAAGAATCCAAGGCCATTTCGTCACACTCCAGGACTCAAATTGAAAATCCAACAAAGGATAAAGTCTGAAGGAAACACCAGAACGACCCACCAACAGGGTGTGGTCAGATGGCCACACCCTAGCCGCGGAAACGCGGCCCAAGCCGCGTTTCCGCGGCCCAAGCCGCGTTTCCGCGGCAAAGTTGGGGAGTTAGGGGGAGCGTTTGCTCCCCCGATCTCCCCGGGATCCTTTTGGTTAGGGTTTTGCCTATAAAAAGCCAATTTGTGCACTAAAAATGGGACGACCATGCAGAGATAGGATTTAGACTATTTTTCCATTTCTTAGTTTAGGTTTTTATTTTTCTTTTTCATGTAATTATAATTTTCATTTATGTAAATAAGAGGAGATCAGACTTTCATCGAAGAACAAGAATGAAGCTTGAGCTGGAGTGACACCGGTGTAAGATTTATTTCTTTTCTTTGATTGTTATGAAATCGAATCGATGTTCTTTCTGTATATGTACTTCTTTTTAGTCTTCTTCTTCTTCTTCTTCTTTTCTACTTCACTTTTCTTTTTGGTACAACTGTCTTCCAAGTGAGTCTAAAGCATCGAAAGAGCCTTGCTTTTGCGAGTGCCACCGTAGCTCATGACAATGGAATGGAGTCTCTCTCTGTATCATTTCATTCTTGAAGTAGTCTTGATGATGTAATGTGGAAGAGACCAATACTCAAATCTTATGGGCTATGCGCTGAATGCCTCCACTTCAAGGTAAAATCGTCGCTGAAGACTCAAGGTAAGCTTTTGGTGAAAAGAAGGTAAGCAATTATTTTTATTTCTTTTCTTTTATTTCTGTAAATTAAATCACCAACAATACCTCTTCTAAATCATCCTTTTCACTTCCTTGTAAATAATCATTTGTACATAGTCGCTTTCGCCGCTTTCTGATTTTTCTCCACTTTCTATTCTACCACTTTCTTCTTAACTTTAACATAATTCTTTTCCATTTCTTTTAACTTAAAAACAGAGAAGAACTTTCGCTTTTGTTTTCATAACGATTTCAATAAAGAACGTAAACGCTTCTATCGCAAAACCCTCCTTGTGGATCACTACCCGCATAGCCACTTGCTATAGCGGTAAGAATTGAGCACTTGCGGCTGTGCAGAAATTTCTTGTGGCACAAGCGGCATCATCCGGTTTCTTGGAGGAGCATGTGCTTGCCAAAATCAGAAGGTGGATTGGGGTTCAGAGATTTGAAGACATGGAATGATTCATTACTAGCAAAATGCTTTTGGAACATCCATAAGAAGAAGGATACACTGTGGGTGCGTTGGGTGCATCATATATATCTTAATGGGGATGTTTCACCTTGGGAGTGGACGTGTTTAAGAGATGACTCGCCTTTGCTCAAGAGGCTAATTGCGATTCGAGATAGAGTGTGCCAGTTAGAAGGGTCCATTGATGCGGCGATGAGGAGGTTTTCTTCTTGGGCGGAAGGTGAGCGGATGTGTATCTCGCTTGGGTATGAGTACTTTCGTAGTAAGGGCTCCAAGCTACTTTGGCCGGGTTCAATATGGAATTCTTATGTAACGCCGAAGCATGCTTTCACCTTATGGCTGGCAGCGAGAAAGAGATTGCCTACAAAGGATAGATTGTCGTTTCTTCATATGGATGATTCATGTGTTCTCTGTGTGGGAAATAGGGAATCGGAAGCACATTTGTTCTTTAGATGTGCCTTTTCTTCTATGGTATGGAGACGCATTAAGGACTGGTTGGATATCTCTCGGGCGATGTCGACAATTGTTAGTGCTCTTAAGTGGATCAGTAAGGAGGCGAGAGGTTCGAGTTGCAGAGCCAAAGCTAGAAGTATGGCCCTTGCTTGTACGGTATATCATATTTGGAATGCCCGCAACCGGAGGATTTTTGAAGGACATGCGCAGGAGGTGGAGGCGACCGTCTTTAAGATCAAATTGCATGTGTATAGGGCTATATTTTCATTGTTCCCACATGATTGTGTGGAGCTATAACCCCTGTTTTGGTCTGCTTGTTTTGACCGTGTAGATAAATTTTTGTGTGCTCACTGTATAGTATAGGGAGCAAAAACACTGTTATACCTGCACAGCCAGATATGGGTTCTGGTTTTTGTTCTGATACTCATTCACAGCCAGAACAGATGTTCTGGCTGCTGTTCTTTTCTGCCAGAACAGTGCTGTTCTGGCAGAACTGTGCTTCCTGGTTTGGGAGCGCAGTTCTGGCCAGAACAGCAGATCTGGCTGCTGCCCTGCTTTGCCAGAACAGTGTGGTTCTGGCAGAACTGTGCTGCCAGGTTTGGGAGCACAGTTCTGCCAGGTTTGGCAGCAGAATTGCTGCTATTTTGTGTGATGCGGGGATGCATTGGACTGGTATAGTATGCCAAGTATTGGCAGCATAGGGGTGGCTGCTTCTTTGTAGGTCTTGGTCGGCCGTTTTGGCATGTTGTCTGTATATACAGTTTGGATCAATATAATTTACATTCTCCAAAAAAAAAAAAAAAAAAAAGAATTGAGCACTTGCACATCTTCAATCTAAGTTATGTAATTCCGTATTTTTTGTGCAGGTTTTGCCTCAATAAAAAATTACAGACTATCATATGATCAAGTGATGTCCTGTCAAAAATGGACAAACCGCATACCTTAATTTAATTATAAATTAAACTCACAAATCTGAAATCCACATGCATGAACGCATGCACTGATCCAAATTGAGCTTTCCTCTTCCCCTCTCGATAGCCTATATATTAATAGTAAGTAATTAATTTCTATGAGCAGATCACTTGAAGAAGTTGGCTTTGAAATCTAGCTACCTATATAGTAGCAAAAGAAAGTTGCCATTGATGCTAAAACCATTAGTTTAGTCCTCCTCACTGTTAAGAGGATTGTAAGTCGATCTCAAGCTCTCTTATATATTCTCTCCCAAATTATTTTATTTCTCTTCTTCTTCTTTTTCTTCTTTCTATTTAATTTCTTGTATATATATAATTATTTTGTTGTTATCTCATCATGCATTTCTTTCTGTTTTTTGCTTCTGGTGATCATATGTATATGACTCATGATCGGCACATGCAGCTCCCGATTTCATAAAGTGCAAGAACTCAAAGCAGTGTTGCATCTGAAATACACCTAGGGGTGAATAGGTGTACTTGCTAATCTAAAGACAAATGTTGTAGAATTAAAAACTCATTGCAACACACTATGTGTAACCAAAGAGTGTGGCAGAATTTTCGGTGAAGAGCTCTGGACTATCTCTTTGAGATTCCTCTAAATTAAGAGTTGAGGTGCTATATGAAGCTCTCTTGGTTCAACACAAGTATGGGCACACGCAAACAATATCTAGTATATGAATATGTGCAATATGAAGTAATGCAAGATATAAGAGAGATAGAGTTTAAAGATAGTGGATTAAATGTAAACATAAGATATGTTTCGGGGTTCCAGCCACTGCTCTACGTCCTCGCCTTCCAACAGAAGGATTTCCACTACGTCCACACAGGACCTACCACAAAGGGACCTTCACAAAGCAATTACAACTCTACACTTGAAGTACACTACTCCTCTCTCAATCACAATCACCTCTACACAATAGGAATAGGCATAAAGCAAAAACTCAACCACAATCACCTCTACACAAGAGGGATATGTACAAAGCCAAAACTCAACCACAATCACATCTACTCAAGAGGGATAGGCATAAAGTCAAAACTCAACCACAATCATCTCTACACAAGAGGGATAGGCACAAGGCCAAACCAAGAAAGAGATTACAATCTTGGTGATCACAATAGACCACAAACAACACTTGGTGATCACAATAGACCACAAATAATTTTTCTCACAAAAACAAGATCCTATATATAGGATTAAATATGATAGCTCAAGTGTGAGAGAATAAAGTGTTTGAAAATAAAAATAACAAAGAAAAACACATGGAAAAAACACTAGATGATATGAAAATAAAGATCAAAACCAATTTCCCAAAGACTCTCTTTTCTTTTATTTTTTTCAACACTTTAAAACAAATAAAAATAAAACTTTTTGGCACAAAAACTCTTTTAAAAACTTGGTGCTAAACACTTGAAAAGATGAGAAGAAAGACTCTTAAAATCTTGTTAAAAACAGCTTGAGAGAATTCCTATATATAGCTTCTAAAAAAAATAGCCGTTGGCAGCCAGAAAAGGTCAAATTGACCTTCCGGTCGGCCGGCCGGTCGATCAGCTAACGGTTATATTTCTGACCGTTGAGCCTCTGGTCGACCCCCCGATCGACCGATACTAGCCTGCCGGTCGACCGCCCGGTCGACCGACACTACCAAAGAGTTGGGTAGTTGACCGCCCAGTCGACCGGCCTTCTAGGCTGGCCTTGTGTACGTTCTTGTACACATCGGTCGACCGATCGGTCAACCGCTAACAGGCTCTAGCTGGAAATAAGGGTTATGAAACTTAGTCATTTTAACTTCTATAAAATCCCATAATTCTCATAAATTCTATAAAAGTATGTTCTTATAAATATTTGAAGATTA
The DNA here is from genome assembly GCA_038442645.1 of Agave tequilana. NCBI lineage: Eukaryota > Viridiplantae > Streptophyta > Magnoliopsida > Asparagales > Asparagaceae > Agave > Agave tequilana. The sequence goes on from JAVJIF010017388.1 coordinate 48,003, forward strand.
GATATATGTGACTAAAAATCAACACACATTACAAACTATTTGAACTATTTTTTCTGTTATAAAAATTAGGCTTAAACAGAAAATCGGTATTTTCTAAAAATCAAACTTTGAAATGAAAATCCGATTTTTTTCCAAACTTGTATAAATACAAAAAATATGATATTGAAACACATTTGAAGTATAAAGTGTATGGAAAGAATTCAATTCACATAAAAGGATATATTTATGTTTTTGATATGAAATCTAAAATAAGTTTTGTTAATTCCAAAACTCTAAACACATGAAATAGAACATCAAAATAAAATTTTCCAAATATATGAAGCACAAATGTATATAGATGAAATCCATTACACATTAAATCATGTAAACTTGTTTTGATTCTTTCTATTCGTGAAACCATATATATGTCTATTCAAAATCCAAAACTGGTTAAAACGAAAAACCAAACATATTGAACCTGTGTGTGTGTGTGAACTTGAACATATCAATACTATCTTACACAAGATATAAACGTAACTAAACTAAACAAATCGAAGTCTTCTTATAGAACTCCTTCTCCAAGCCGACTCGATTCAAATATGATCCAAAGAGTTTGACTTCAACAGAGTGCTAGATGCGATCCTTATACGCGAGCTCTTGAATCTGCATGTGTTACCTTCAAAACTTCTTTGTTGAAGCTAAATACCTATTAAGATCTTGATCAATAACTGAAACTATATAAACACAAGATCATTAGTAAACTAACCTTCATAAGTTAGTCATCATCAAAACTAAGGTTAAAGGCATTTGGGCTAACAGCATCTTCAACACCTCTTCAAAAACTGACTGCAGTCTCTGCATTGTTTGCCTCTAACAAGAAGAAAAAGAAGATGCAGAAGCAGCAACAAGATCTCTTTTAATTTCCCTGATCTGGGCTTTGATTAATACGCTACCAACTAAATTATATGTTGTTGAGACTGTTAATCAGTATGAATAAGAAGCTCATCATTCATGTATATTTGATCTTAATTATGGTGTTGTATTTGTAGAACATATATTAAGCCCTTATTCATATGTACTATCAGTTTCTTATTTTAATGCCAGCACTCTTAATGTTTTTATGCTCTTGATTCCATGCATCTTGATTACATCTAATTAAACGTAGTATACTGCTAGAAAACTGATAATTTGAGGTGAAAAATTACATCGAAAAATATTTCGACGCAATATTTGCGTCGAATTATCGCAGATTTAACGCAAATATAAAAAACAAACGAAACTAATTAAAAAATATGAATAAATTACAAATTGCGTCGAATTTTTGATGCAATTAAAAGATCTTTATTACCTTTTGGGGAAAAAAATTCCCGGAAAGTGTGTGTCGAATTTTCGACGGAACTTGTAAAACATTGGTCGAATTTTCGACGCAAAATAAAAAACCCGCGGGATTTTTTGGTGGAAAATCCCGCGACATATTGCGTCGACGCAATACTTTACATATTGCGTTGAAAATATGGCGTCAAATTATGTTTTAACAATATTTTACAATTTGCGTTGATTTTATTTTTGACGCAAATTGATACGATTTAGGACTGGATTGGGTCTCTCCTCTCTCCCTTCTCTACTCCAAAAAACCCTCCCTCCACCCGGCGTCCCCCTCCTCTTGCACCAGGTGTCCTCCTCCTCCCCGACATCCTCTCCCCTTCACCCGGCCCTCCTCCCTCTTCCGGCTACCTCCCCTTCCCGCAGCCCCTCTCCCCCCGGCCACCTCCCCCTCCCCCGACCACCTCCCCTTCCCTCCTCTGGCTACCTCCCCCTCCCCACAGCCTCCTCCCCCCAGCCACCTCCCCTCCGGCCCACCCTTTCCCTGAACCTCCCCCCTCCCTCCTCTGGCCCCCTCCCTCCCCTGGCCATCTCCCCCTCCCCTAGCCACCTCCCTCTCCCCCCTCCGCGCCTCCTCCCTCCTCATGCCTCCCCCGGCTCTCCCTGATCGGTCACCACCTTTCTCCCCCGTAGGTAAATTTTTTTATCAAATAATTCTATTTTTTCTTACAATTTATTTAGATTGTCACAAGTATATGTTATTTTTGCACTTGCACTATACTTGGGACACGAGCACAGACACGACACGGACACAAACACTGATACGGATTCGTGACAAAGGATGCGGACACGTGACACAGGATACGGACATGGGACACGGATAAAGACATGTATATGAAGCATGAACACAGACACGAGACACGAACATGGCATGAACACGACACAGACATGTATATGAAGCACGGACACATGACACAGATACGACATGGACACAGATCATAGACACAGACACAGACCCAATAAACATAGATTCCCATTCAACAAATAACATACATTACCTGTCTTATAACTACTCTCTGATACAAAAACTTATGGATCTTGAACATGTAGTCTTCATAGAAATTTTGTTCATATCAACAGTTAATTTGTATTGTTAGTGGTTATTGCAGGTAATGTACGGTGGTTGTTAGATTGTCCGTTTGGACAAGTTTGAGATTGTATTGTAAAGTTGGACATTGTATATGTGTTGTGTGTATGTTGACTGATATTTTAGTAGTACCTTCCTTTGTTCTCTAGGCCACAACTACCCTACGTGGACAGGAAGAACAAGGGGGAGGTGATGCCAAAACTTAGTCAAAATACACAAAATATGTATATATCTCCAACTATATAATGTAATTCTGAAAAGGATAAGACCCATCACCCTTAATTGAATCTTACTATGACATTCCATAAATCCTAAATGTGAACATGGACATAGACACAGACATGACCAAATGAACCCTAGATTCCCATTCAACAAACAACGTACATTATCTGTCTAATCAAAACTCTAAACAATAATCCTAACCAAAGTCAAACTCTAATCACTATATACAACTAATTAACATATTTATTGCTCGTTATGTAACAGTGTCTATCCTGCAATATACAATGAAGTGGGACAGGAGTTGGGTACACTGCAGAGATGGATGTGAAGAGTTTGTAGAATTGGCTTTTGATCATTCGACCATTAATAATAAAATAAGTTGTCCGTGTAGGGATTGCAAAAACAACAAGTGCTTGACAAGGGCAAGGTGACATTCCATTTACTAACTAAGGGGTGGTATCAAGATTACACTCATCTTGAGCGGAGGCATTTGCATAACGAATCAAGACAACATCCCCCACCAAATAGAAATGACAGTGATGACCAGGATCCTGACGATGGTGTCTACAATGATTGTGTCGACTATCACGGTCTTCTAAGTTCACTTTTTCATAATCTGGTCAATGAGGGCTCCACTGATCCGACCGACGATGGCTCAACTGATGATCTTCCTTTGGAGACCGATGATTTTTTTGAGAAGGTTAAAGAATTGAATGCTCCACTATACCCAGGCTGTAAGAACTATTTTAGACTGTCATTCATAATAGAGTTGTACCTCATCAAATCAAGGGGTAAGATGAGTGATGTCACATTTGGAGAGATGGTACATTTACTAAAAAATACATTCTCTGACATAAACATACCAGACTTATTCTATGAGACTAAAAAACTTATTTGAGCGTTGGGTTGTGATTACAAGAAGATTGATGCATGTCAAAATGATTGCAAGTTGTTCTAGAAGTAAGATGAAAACTTGGATGCTTGTAAGGTATGCAATGAGCCATTATGAAAACCTAGTAAGGCTTCTTCATTAGACAAATGAAGGAAAAAAGTACCTAAAAAAGTTCTAACACATTTTTCATTGATTCCAAGGCTCCAAAGGCTTTATGCGGTGGAGATCACCGCAAAGGATATGAGGTGGCATGTGATTGCACACATTTATTACATTATTCTTTATTACATTGCTACATTTATCATGTAATAAATCTGCTAAATTTCTTGTCTTAAATGTCTATTTTGCAGAAGATAATCATGGGGATAAAGAGGATAAAATCAAATAAATATCAATTAAATTCAGATTTAACTAGATCTATTTGGTTAGAGGAGGATCCCAAATCAGTTGGTTAAATTCAGTTTTTGTGAATCAAGTAGTTAAAGCTAATGATCAACCGAGGATAAAGTTAAATACAGAGTCTAAATCCAAAGGGATAAATGGATAGTGAGAAGATCAACGGATAAGATGAAGCAATTTTGACTTGGATTCTGGTTGGATATATTTTACTATTCGAATCATAACTTTTGCTACTGAAACTCAAAGCTGATGATTCAAGATGATCTAAAAAGAAGACTGATCAGGGAAAAACCGCGCACAAAAAGTGTATGTTTTGAAATGAAGATTTAAAGTGTGTGTGCTTTGGCTTCCTCGATACTTCCGTTATAGCATAGAGGCTAAAACGAGTCGAATCCACGAGGACGGGAGGCGATAAAAGCTTTACCGGTTGATTCACGTGTTTGTTAAAAGTTCTTCAAAGTTTGAAAGAATGAAAAGAAAAGAAAACAAAGAATGAAAAGAGAAGTACAGTGAAACACAAAGGAGTGGGAAACATAGAAAAGAATATGTTTGTGATTTTTGGATATATTTCTAAAACAAGGTGAAAAAGAAAGAAAACCCATGGCTACTAACTACTAATGACTCCACTAACATGCTAACCTCTTAGTGATAGTTGCCTCACATGTATCATTGGCCATCACTAGTCCTTGGTTCAAGAGCTATTCAAAGTATGACCCATATGTAACTCATCACAACCCAACTCAACAAACAAGTGCAAGCTACACTTAAACCATCAATACTATAGAAGAGTAAGCATGGAGTAAAGTAATGTTAGCTTGTTAGTGGTTAGGAAGTTAGAGTGTTAGATCCATCATCATGAGCCATCAATGGCTCTTGCAAGAGCAAGGCCAAAACGAGGCTATTAGATTCATGTGGATTATCATAAAAGAAGTTAAACTAGTTGGTGGTTAGTAGTTAGTGCCATGAGAGAAAAGATTAGCTACACATGTAAAAGAAGTTAGATAGAAAACAAAGAGAGGTAAAGAGAGCACCTTTCATAGCTTGTCACCTTCTATTACAAGTACTCTTGCATTCTACTTATGTATCACTCTTTCTCCTAATACAAGATCTAAAACAAAATGGAAAATACAATGGGGAAGAAGAAGAACTAACCTAACCTAAACTAAACTACAACATGGAATGAAAAACTACCCTAAACTCTGTATATCTCTCACTCTGGAAAACCCCAAGGGTATTTATAGGCATCAGCGGAACGGGGGGCCAGGGGACAGACCTTGGCCCAAAGTGGCGCGCGCGCCACGGCCGTACGACCGCGGAAACGCGGCTTGGGCTGCGTTTTCGCGGCCCCTTGGTGGCCGTGCGCACGGCGCCTCGAGCCGTGCGTAGCCCAGTCTGTCTCCTGTCAGTTCTGGTGCCTGATTTCTGGTTTTGCACCCCTGGTTTTGCCGAATCAGCTCCTCTAGGTCAATGGCTATGATAATAGGCTTTTAATCACCAATTAAATTGTGATTTAGATCTTCTTCTTCATTTGCACACCATGAACCTAGGATCAAGCAAGTAAGGTATTATTAGCAGAATTTATTATCAAATAAATGTGAGAATGTGATGAAAATTATGCAAAATTAGAGACTAATCAAAGACTTAAAGGGTTACAACTCTTAAGTTGATCACTATTTCTAATTCTATCATTTGATAAGTAATATTCAGCAATCAATACGTCAACAAGTTGTAGATCAGAATTGAATATCCACATCAAATCAAATTTGAAGATAAGGGGAGGATTCAAATTCAGAAATAGTCAGCTCCCCTTATCTTTAGATTCATTTCATTATCTATTTCTATCCTATAAATACCTCACACATTAGAGGCAGAAGAACGACCATGCCGAGATAGATTCTCGGCCAATTTTTCATTCTTTTTAGTGTAGGTTTTTATTTTTCTTTTTATGTAATTTTTAGTTTTTCATTTATAAATTCAGAGGAGATCAGAGTTTCATAAGAGAATAAGAGTGAAACTTGTGCTGAGAGTGACACCAGTGTAAGTTATTCTTCTTTTTACTTATTGTTACAAAATTGAATCTATAGTTACATTTTTATGTACTTCTTTGTTTTTGTGTTCTTCTTTTTCTTTTCTACTTCTCTACTTTTGGTACCAATTGCTATCCAAGTGAATCTTATAGAATCGAAAGAGCCTTGCCCTTGCAAGTGCCACCGGTAGCTCATGATGATGATTTTTTAGTCTCATTCTGTATCATTTCATACTTGCATCATCTTGATGATATAATGTGAAAAAGACAAAAATCAACTCATATGGTCTATGCGCTGATCGCCTCCACTTCAAGGTAACATCATTGCCACAGATTCAAGATAAGTATTTGGCCAAAGGAGGTAAGTAATTTTTAGGTTTAACTTTCTTTCTTTTCTTTTAACTTTTTGTTTAGATCACCAATACCATAATCTCCCTACTCTTTTATCACTCTTTTCAATTTTTTTGTATATATTCATTTTCTATTTTCTCCACCTTCTCAATCTATCACTTTCTTCCTAACCTAACTTTAACCTATTTTTTTTAACCATTGATTGTAACTTAAAAGAGAACTTGTTAAAAAAAGCTTCCATCGCTAGTCCCTCCTTGTGGATCACGACCCGCATAGCCACTTGCTATAGCAGTAGCATTGAATACTTACACATTCTATTCTTAAGTTCTGAAATTCTGTATTTTTGTGTACAGGTTCAAGCTCAATCAAATTTTGATGCCATTGCTGGGGAGGGACGGTAAGTATAAGTTTACATTTTTGGTTAACCTTCTTCTTTGTTCTTGGGGTACAGGTTTAATAAGGAAATTTTTTGCTCCAGTGGACATATAAGTGGCCCTAGACTCTGCTTAAGAAAGCAGAGCCCAGAAGCCCTCAGATTTGCTAGATTCTAGTAGCAATCTGAGTGAACTACTAACATGTATTTCTGCAGGTTGGCTGAATTGTAAGCTGAAATTCTGTGGCTATTTATTTTCTTATTTGTCTCAGTGTGTATACTTTCTAACCTCAACAGTAAATTGATGTTTGTTAAATGCTAAAAATGGTTTAGACGTTGCATTAGGCACGCGTCTAATTCGTTTATATTTTACATTACTGTTGAAGAGTACTGGAGCAAAAGGTACATATGCATAGCATATAGTTCAGGAAACATTCTTGAGTGATTATTTATTGTTGAATATTACTTTTCTATATCCTGCACACTTTGCACAATCAATCTTAAGAGCTGTTCTATAAACAAGATAAGGTGGGAAAGTCATTACCCTTCCTTAACCCACAAACAATCTTCTCACTCACTAACCCAAGCCTAACTAAAACTGAGTAGACGTTGGTCCTAGGGACATCTCGGACTCAATAGAAGACTGACCTAAGGGGAAGTTGATTAGAATTTGACTCTTGCCAAATCGGCATCAAAAGTTGAGGATTGAGGGGCGAAATCCTGAAGGTTGGTGGCTTGGCAGAATTAGGCCCGTTGCTTAGGCACAGATACCTCCCACTGATCTTGCCCCTACCTGATCGATTAACTTGTGGTCAGATTCGGCAATATACCCCCTGTGGAAAGTCTAACCACTTAGGAGTCGTCTACGTCTAAGGTTCCTAACTTAGATTAGATTTTTTTTCTTTTTGTTTGTTTATTTGTTTGTTTCTTCTTGTTTGATTTTGATAATTCTTGTGTGATATGGCTTATAACAACAATATTTTCAATTTAATGGTAATCCATATTTTACCTATTTGACTCAGATAATTCCAACCAGATTTTTTTACAATATGAACCAACCAAATATACCGGGTTGGACTTATCCAAATCAATACAACCCATGCCCCCAATCTTATGACCATAATTTTCAAAATAATTCCACCTCTTTATAGAGTCAATGGGGATTCGCCTTCTCCGAGTCTAATTTTCAACCAACTTGTCCTCCTTATCCACCTTGTCCACAATTTTCACAATATGCATTCCCCAATTTTGCTTCCTATACTCCTTTTCTAGACCAACCCATTGAAGAAAATCTGAGCCAGAAAAGACTATAGAAGCCATGCAGAAGGCCGAACGAAAATTTCAAGCCTCCCTAATTCCATAATATTTTCAAGATTCATACCCAGCTCCACCAGTTTAAAATAGAAAAACCATCAATCTTGGAAATAGGTATGCGTGAGTCCGAGTAGCAATCACAAAATCTGATGGACTCACGATTTCACCACAAATTCCAAAACAAAACTTCATCTTTTCAAGTCCAATCACAACAAAATGCTGAACCAATCGACTATAAAAAGCTGCTTGAAGTTATGACTCGGCTGAAATCACTCATAATCATGACATAGATATAATGGTCAAAACTCTCCATTCTCACCCTTTACCCATTCCAGATGTCTTTAACCATTCTGTCAGAGCCAAAGAAATGTTGTTTTAGAAAAGAAGATTCCATTTTAGCACACCCATTTGAACTTGCCCAAACTCTAAATTTTGAAATCACATTGATATTTTGACAAGTTATCCCTTTCCTGACATTGAACTTGAGAATGAATATGATCCTTACCTCAACATGGTAATTTAATTCTACTTCCTGATTCAATAATGAATCCGGTGTCTTCACCTGATTTCAATCCTTCTCTAGAGTCCACATTGGATCCTGTGCCTGCTCATCGGGAAATTGAATCACCAATCTTTTATGATCATCATATTGAACTCAATTTCATACTTTTGAAAGTCCTTTTGACAAATTGACAAGTTCTCATTTATCGAAATTGAACTCAATGAGGAATGTGACCTTGAGTCTCAAATTTGTGATCCGGTTCAATTTTTGAATCTATAATGACTCTTATTTTGCTACCTGATTTGAGCAATATTTTAGAGTCAGTTTTGATTCCCATACCTGTTATTCTTGAACTTGAATCACCAATCTTAGAAAGTCACATTCCATTGTGGGGAAATGAATGTGGACTTGAGTTTCAATTTCTTGATTTGGACCCACTTCCTGAACAAATTTTGACTCCTGAACCTTTACTTGACTTCAGTCATTTTCCTGAGTCGATTGTAGTTCATGCCCTTCCTGATTCCAGATCAAAAATTCCATCTTTTTATATTCCATTTTGAAACAGAGGTGTTGATAATGATGACTCTGAAATTAGTTTGAAAATTTGAAAATTAGATGGGGTAAAATTCTTAATAAAAATCATTCATATATACATCATTTTAGTGGGTTATATTAGAGAGGTTTCTGGTGGGTTCCTCCGAACTCCACGCAAATTAAATTGGGCCGCATTTTGTGGACCAATCAGACCACCACTGGAACCACCACCATAAGATAATATTTTCTTTCCCTTTCTTCTTTTTCATGTATCTACGCATTAATTCATACATTGAGGACAATGCATGAGATAGGTGTGAGGGAAGGTTCTAAATAACTTAGTGTTTCTTTTTTTTTAATTTTTTTAAAACATTTTCTTTACTTTTAAAAACTTTTTGAAAATAGAAACAATATTTTGACATATTTTTTATAGGAAATTAAGTCAATTTTAAGGAATAAGAGAATCATAATTAGGATTTCTTATAATTGGTCAAAATAAAATTATTTGTTTGATTTTTAGAAAGAAAATTTAGAAAAGTAATTTAGTCTTGATTTTTACCTTGATGATATATGCATGGTTTATACACTTCACGCTTACGGTTCAAAAATAAAGATTCTTATGCCTTATTTAAAAAAAAAGAGAAAAAAAGAAAAAAAAAAAAAAATATATATATAAATTCTCTAATTAAGCTGGGTATTTGTGCCTCATAATGCATAAGTATCACACCTAAAAGCGGTTCATATAATAAAATTCTTAGTTTTGTGGCCTTGTTCGCTCGAGTCCTTAAGTTCATGGGGTATTTTCTTACCCGGTGCCCTAAGACTGTTTGGTTTGGGAGTCACCAATTAAAGGCTCGTTACATGGGCAGATTAGAAAGCCTAATAGAAGTAAGGAATAATATTACAAAAAATGAAAAAAATAAAAAAAGATAAATAAATAAATAAATAAGGCATAAGAGTTAGAGTTAAAGAACCTTTAGTTAAAATTTCACGGTCATAAAGGTGCATATGACTTAGGTAAAATAATAGATTAAATGAGAAATACAGTTTGACTCCATGCCTTGATTGATAACAAGTTTTTGAATTAAGAGTAATCTTAAGAATGAAAAATTCGGTTTTCCTATAACTTATAGATTACTTAATTCTTACAATAATACTTCAAGTATTCTTCTTTTCAAAATGTATTTTCAAAATACTAACACTTTGTTTCCCTTTATTTATGGATTTTATGGGTGTTATCCACTGAAAACCCTCACGAGACAGAACTCGTCCTCTAGGGGGAACCTAGAGGTTTAACGGCTTGTTACACATTCTCAGTACAATCGCGTGACCCGCGAAAGTAGTCTAAGAATTTTTTGTTTAGTTTTATTGTTTTGCTCGAGGATGAGCAAAAGATTGGTCCGGGGATGTGATTGCACACATTTATTGCATTATTCTTTATTACATTTCTACATTTATCATGTAAAAAATCTGCTATATTCCTTATCTTAAATGTCTATTTTGCAGAAGATAATCATGGGGAGAAAGAGGATAAAATCAAATAAATATCAGTTAAATTCAGATTAACTAGATCTACTTAGTTAGAGGAGGATGATCCCAAATTCAGTTGGTTAAATTCAATTTTGGTGAATCAAATGGTTAAAGTAAAAGATCAACTGAGGATAACGTCAAATATAGAGTCCAAATCTAAAGGGATAAATGGATAGAGAGAAGATCAACAGATGAGATGAAGCAATTTTGACTGGATATATTTTACTATTTGAATTATAACTTTTTCTACTGAAACTCAAATCTAATGATTCAAGATGATCCAATAAGAAGAATTAAAGGGTTACAAATCTTAAGTTGATCACTATTTCTAATTCTGTCATTTGATAAGTTATATTCAGCTATCAATACGTTAACAAGCTGTAGATCAAAACTGAATATCGACATTAAATCAAGTTTGGAGATAAGGGGAGGATTCAAATTCAGAAATAGTCAGCTCCACTTATCTTTAGACTTATTTTCTTATCCATTTCTGTCCTATAAATACCCCACACATCAGAGGCAGAAGAACGACAATGCAGAGATAAGTTCTAGGCTTGTTTTTATTCTTTTTAGTGTAGGCTTTTATTTTCTTTTTATATAATTTTTAGTTTTCATTTATGTAATTCAGAGAAAATCAGAGTTTCATAGGAGAATGAGAGTAAAACTTGGGCTGAGAGTGATACCGGTGTAAGTTATTCTTCTTTTCTCTTCTTGTTACAAAATTGAATTTATAGTTACATTTTTATGTACTTCTTCATTTTGTGTTCTTCTTCTTCTTTTCTACTTCTCTTCTTTTGGTACCAATTACTATCCAAGTGAGTCTTATAGCATCGAAAGAGCCTTGCCCTTGCGAGTGCCACCAATAGCTCATGACGATGGATTTTTGTCTCATTCTGTATCATTTCATACTTGCATCGTTTTGATGATATAATGTGGAAAAGACGGGAATCAACTCTTATGGGCTATACGTTGATCGCCTCCACTTCAGGGTAACATCATTGCCACAGATTCAAGGTAAGTATTTAGTCAAAGGAGGTAAGTAATTTTTAGGTTTAACTTTCTTTCTTTTCTTTTAACTTTTAGTTTAGATCACCAATACTATAATCTCCCAACTCTTTTATCACTCTTTTCAATTTCTTTGTATATATCCATTTTTTATTTTCTCCAGCTTCTCAATCTACCACTTCTTTTCTAACTTAACTTTAACCTATTTCCTTTTTCTTTTGAAGAACTAAAAGAAGATCTTTAACCACTGATTGTAACTTAAAAGAGAACTTGCTAAAAAAGCTTCCATCGTTAGTCCCTCCTTGTGGATCACGACCCGCATAGCCACTTGATATAGCGGTAGCATTGAGTACTTGCACATTCTATTCTTAAGTTCTGAAATTTTGTATTTTTGTGCGTAGGTTCAAGCTCAATCAGCATGCAGAGGAGCGTCGTGACGATGGGATCTTAAGGCACCCTGCTGATTCAGATGCATGGAAAGATTTCGACATGAAGCATCTGGAGTACTCGTTGGAGCCGCGTAATGTTAGGCTAGGGTTGGCAACCAACGGGTTCAATACATTTGGAAACATGAATATCAATTACAGCCTGTCATATTAATGATTTACAACCTGCCTCCGGGATTATGCATTCAACGGTCTTGTATGATGATGTCACTTCTTATTGAAGGTACTACGGTTTAAAACACAATATCGACGTCTACTTGCAACCATTAATAGAGACGTTGAATATATTGTGGGGTCCAGGATATCAATTTGGGATGCATCTATTAAACAATACTTTCAGATGCGAGCAAACCTTGTGTGGACGATCAATGACTTCTCTGCTTATTCTATTATGTCTGTTTAGAGCACGTCCGACTATCTTACTTGTCCTAGTTGTGTATAAAACACCGTATCTGAATGGCTGTACAAATAAAAAAAATATGTTACACGGGGCATGAATGTTTTAGAGAGGATCCTCTACCACCCCTGCCCACAGGGCAGGATGTCTTGTCAAGTGTAGATAATCTCAATGTCATATTTGGGATGAATTATAAGAACCCGGCAGATGCATAGTGGAGAAAGAAAAGTATCTTTTTTGAATTGTCAAATTGGAAAGATAATTAAATTCGTCATAATTTGGATTTAATGCACATCGAGAAGAATGTTGGTGAGGTATTACTTAAGTGGCTAGACGCTCTAAAGCAAGAAGTTTATGACAATGCAAAGGAGGACATTAAAAAAATAAAGCGCCCTCCCAAAATATCAAGCGCATCAACATTCAAAGATCCGCGACATCCTTTATGTGTTCTAAAATTACATAAGTATTATTAGATATCCAATAACGCCCCGATCCCGCGGGTATGGGGACGGTACGGAGACACTACGACGATGTACCTACGCAGGGTGGAGATACCCTCACGCATGTACGTTAAGCCTCAGTACAGAGAATAGCCTCTATATGCACAATAGTTCCAGCATTATACGGGTACAAGAATACCTACAAAAAGGGGTTAGCAATGATAATAGATATAGAAGCAAGAGTAAATATGAAAATAGATACAAATAATAAAGCTACCTATGGATGTTATAAGTGATAGGTATCTTATGTGTATCACGTGAAATGTCTGATACTACGATATCTCAGATCTCCAACCTGAGCACACAAATCCAGGGTCATCGGACAAGCGACCTAGTGAGTGATAAAATGAAGGAGACAGTAATATGTACTATAGTAATACAGTCACGATAATAATATATAATACATATTTATGTATCAGTGACACCATATAATAGTAATTTAATAATCAGTAGAAATATAAAAATGTCATATTTTAATACCATCACTACCTAGCATGTTATAATCGGGTCATTTCTACAGTAGTATCCAGTTTTATATAATAAATATTATAGTATAGCGGTGACGTGATGGAAATGAACATGCAGCTGTGAAGTATGCAACATAACCATACTACTATGTTGTGCATATACAGTAATGGCCTGCAAGGTATACATAAAGCAGAATATATGCAATGCAGAGTATACGCGTACGTAAATAGTGTGTTACTACATCAAATGTAACAAGTATCAAGAAGTGTAGTAAAATATGATAATGGACAAAATATCAAAATTGATAACATGGACAATAAAACGGTATCATGCATGTATCAGGTAGGTCATGTTATTACCATTTTATGTTAATTGAAAACCCAATAGTCAAAGAGATCTTATCAGGTGAGTGTACCCGTGCATGCCCAGGATCACGGGCTTAAACAGAGTCCTACCTATTGAGACCAGGGCAAGCCCGCTAAGGTTGTAACAAGTAACAAGAAACGAGAGCTCAATGAGTTAATAACATAATGGGAAACGGGAGCTCATGAGCTATAACATACGGTAGCCAGTAGTACCCTGTCCCCTGCAGTGGGACAAACAATGAATCCAGACATCCACCCAATATGACCTAGTCAATCTTCAAGTCTCCCCCAATCCCCGTGTTAGATTTAGTATATTAAAACTACACAGTGTATCAGGAACAAGTAGGGTGCATGGTACATGTAACACGATAATAGGACATGAGCTCTGTTGATAGCATGATATAAGATAACGAGAAATGGGAGATGTGGGATTTTAGAGGTGGCCTCCGTAGCTTTGTTCCACGTGACACTTAGGTCCACACATCGTATATCAACAGCTCACATGTCCAGTGACAAAAATATCAACATAACTCAGGAGAAACAATCATGTAAAAGGAATACAGTAATAATCATGGAGCAATAATCCATATAATATGAACAGTGATCCACACTATAAGAATATAAAAATAATCAGTGTGTGTATACCAGTGAATACATGTAACAGTGATATACGAACATGATATAATTGTGTACAAGGAATCTATGTAACGATGATACAAATATATAAAATGACAGTATCTAGTGAAATAGTGTATCCGTGTATCAGTAGAACAGGAATAAGAAATAATAGTGTCACGTGTAACAGTATCTATGTAATAGTGAGATATGATTAAATAATAATATCAGTGCAATACATAATACGTGTGATATATCCACAATTACAACAATAACAGTATTCAGTAAAACAGATATCCACGTGCAATAACAGTGTCCTCTGTCCCATGTCCTAGATTATCCGTGTAACTGTGATACATGTACCAGACAAACAAGTGTAGTGTCTCAGTGTAGTCAGTGATATATATACACGAAATACTAGTATTCGGTGTACCCAGTGTCTACATGAAACAGTAGTGACCAGCGTACTAGAGTGTTCGTGTATCATTGACATTTGTCTATAGACTAATAATGTCCGGTGTGACCTAAATAACAGTATTATACCATATAATCAAGTGTCAAATATCCTTAATTATAATAACGATTACAATATCATTAAGATGGTAGTTATCACAAAACTATTATACATAATTATAATATACATTAATGCAATGTAACCATGCAACTGTGAAGTATGCAACATAACCATTCTACTATGCTGTGCATATACAGTAATGATGCCTGCAAGGTATACTTAAAGTAGAATATATGCAATGTAGAGAATACATGTACGTGAATAGTGTTTTACTACATCAAATGTAACAAGTATCAAGAAATGTAGCAAAATATGATAATGGACAAAATATCAGAAATGATAACAAGGACAATAGAACGGTATCATGCATTATTAGGCAAGTCATGTTATTACCATTTTATTATGTTAATTAAAAACCCAATGGTCAAGGAGTTCTTGTCGGGTGAGTGTTGGCCCAAAGGCCCATCGCTCTAGTTTTGATGATGATTAACTCATGTAGTTATAGTACTAATGATCTTGTGGTTATTTAGTCTCATATATTTGATTAAGATCTTAGTAGATGTTTAGCTTCAACAAAGGATTTGAAGTCAAGTTTTGGAGCTAGCACATGTTGATTCAAGAGCTCTTGCATCAAGATCGCAGCAAGTACTCAAGAGGAGTCTAACTCATTGATTAAGGTTTGGACCAAGTCAAGAAGGAGAAGAAGTTTTTCCAGAGAAGATTTTCAGGATGACTTGAGTCTTGTTTGTAAGTGTTAAGATTTGTTTTTAGATAAAATGTGAAGGATAGATTAGTTGTGGATTGCTCAAATTCGTATACAAACACATACAAAATTTATATGTGTTTTCATAAGATAGTTTTGAGTTTTAGAAAATACTGTTTTGATTTTGAGCTTTAAAGTATATATTATGTGTTTGAGTTTTGGATTTATCAAAACCTATTTTAAAGCTTATTATCAAAACATAGATATTTCATCTTATATGTGTATTGGATCATATCCATACACACTAAGCTTTAAAAGTATTTAAAATATCTTATTTTTGTATTTGGATAAATTTTGAAAAAATCAATTTTCAATTTGGAGATTGTTTTTGAAAAATACAGATTCTTGTTTAAGGCAAAATTTCTTTATTACAAAAATGGTTCAAAAAGTTTGTAATATGTGTTGATTTTTGATCACACATATTTATACTTTAAAGTATTTTAAGAACTTATTTTTGTAGATTTTTAGTGATTTTATCCGATTTTATTGAAGGTAAAAAGACTAAGTTTTTATCTCAAAAGATTTGCTGTCCAGGTCTTCTAGCGGTCGACCGGACGGTCGACCGAGGCGAAAGTCGGTCGACCGGGCAGTCGACCGACGTACACAAAACGTCACGGCCAATTGGCTGGTGGGCCGGTCGACCGGGAGGTCGACCGTCCAGAGAGCTCTGCTCTCTGGATCCAGCCTGCGGTCAATTTTTTTGTATATATTCATTTTCTATTTTCTCTACCTTCTCAATCTATCACTTTCTTCCTAACCTAACTTTAACCTATTTTTCTTTTTTTTAAAGAACTAAAAGAAGATCTTTAACCATTGATTGTAACTTAAAGGAGAACTTGTTTAAAAAAGCTTCCATCGCTAGTCCCTCCTTGTGGATCACGATCCGCATAGCCACTTGCTATAGCGGTAGTATTGGGTACTTACACATTCTATTCTTAAGTTCTGAAATTCTTTATTTTTGTGAACAGGTTCAAGCTCAATCAAATTTTGATGTCATTGCTGGGGAGGGACGGTAAGTAACTCTTTATAAGTTTACATTTTTGGCTAACCTTCTTCTTTGTTCTAGGGGCACAGGTTTAATAAGGAATTTTTTTGCTCCAGTGGACATATAAGTGGCCCTAAACTCTGCTCAAGAAAGTAGAGCCCAGAAGCCCTCAGATTTGCTAGATTCTAGTAGCAATTTGAGTGAACTACTAACGTGTATTTCTGCAGGTTGGCTGAATTGTAAGCTGAAATTCTGTGGCTATTTATTTTCTTATTTGTCTCAGTGTGTATACTTTCTAACCTCAACAGTAAATTGATGTTTGTTAAATGCTAAAAATGATTTAGATGTTGCATTTAGGTACGCGTCTAATTCGTTTACATTTTACATGCCCCCAATCTTATGACCATAATTTTCAAAATAATTCCAACTCTTTATAGAGTCAATGGGGATTCGCCTTCTCCGAGTCTAATTTTCAACCAACTTGTCCTCCTTATCCACCTTGTCCACAATTTTCACAATATGCATTCCCCAATTTTGCTTCCTATACTCCTTTTCTAGACCAACCCATTGAAGAAAAATCTGAGCCAGAAAAGACTATAGAAGCCATGCAGAAGGCCGAACGAAAATTTCAAGCCTCCCTAATTCCATAATATTTTCAAGATTCATACCCAGCTCCACCAGTTTAAAATAGAAAATCATCAATCTTGGAAATGGGTATGCGTGAGTCCGAGTAGCAATCACAAAATCTGATGGACTCACGATTTCACCACAAATTCCAAAACAAAACTTCATCTTTCAAGTCCAATCGCAACAAAATGCTGAACCAATCGACTATGAAAAGCTGCTTGAAGTTATGACTCAGGCTCAAATCACTCATAATCATGACATAGATATAATGGTCAAAACTCTCCATTCTCACCCTTTAACCATTCCTGATGTCTTTAACCATTCTGTCAGAGCCAAAGAATCATGTTGTTTTAGAAAAGAAGATTCTATTTTAGCACACCCATTTGAACTTGCCCAAACTCCAAATTTGAAAACCACATTGATATTTTGACAAGTTTTCCCTTTCCTGAAATTGAACTTGAGAATGAATATGATCCTGACCTCAACATGATAATTTAATTCTACTTCCTGATTCAATAATGAAATTGGTGTCTTCACCTGATTTCAATCCTTCTCTAGAGTCCACATTGGATCCTGTGCCTGCTCATCGGGAAATTGAATACCAATCTTTTATGATCATCATATTGAACTTAATTTCATACTTTTGAAAGTCCTATTGACAAATTGACAAGTTCTCATTTATTGAAATTGAACTCAATGAGGAATGTGATCTTGAGTCTCAAATTTGTGATCCGGTTCAAATTTTTGAATCGATAATGACTCTTATTTTGCTACCTGATTTGAGCAATATTTTAGAGTCAGTTTTGATTCTCATACCTGTTATTCTTGAACTTGAATCACCAATCTTAGAAAGTCACATTGCATTGTGGGGAAATGAATATGGACTTGAGTTTTAATTTCTTGATTTGGACCCACTTCCTGAACAATTTTGACTCCTGAACCTTTACTTGACTTCAGTCATTTTCCTGAGTCGATTGTTGTTCGTGCCCTTCCTGATTCCAGATCAATCATTCCATCTTTTTATATTCCATTTTGGGACAGAGGTGTTGATAATGATGACTCTGAAATTAGTTTGAAAATTTGAAAATTAGATTGGGTAAAATTCTTAATAAAAATCATTCATATATACATCATTTTAGTGGGTTATATTAGAGAGGTTTCTGGTGGGTTCCTCCGAGCTCCACGCAAATTAAATTGGGCCGCATTTTGTGGACCAATCAGACCACCACTGGAACCACCACCATAAGATAATATTTTCTTTCCCTTTCTTCTTTTTCATGCATCTATGCATTAATTCATACATTGAGGACAATGCATGAGATAGGTGTGGGGGAAGGTTCTAAAATAACTTAGTGTTTCTTTTTTTTTAATTTTTTAAAAACATTTTCTTTACTTTTAAAATTTTTTTGAAAATAGAAACAATATTTTGACATATTTTTTGTAAGAAATTAAGTCAATTTTAAGGAATAAGAGAATCATAATTAGGATTTCTTATAATTGGTCAAAATAAAATTATTTGTTTGATTTTTAGAAAGAAAATTTAGAAAAGTAATTTAGTCTTGATTTTTACCTTGATGATATATGCATGGTTTATACACTTCACGCTTAGGGTTCAAAAATTAAGATTCTTATGCCTTATTTAAAAAAAAGAGAAAAAGGAAAAAAAGAAAAAATATACATATATAAATTCTCTAATTAAGGTGGGTATTTGTGCCTCATAAAGCATAAGTATTCACACCTAAAAGCGGTTCATATAATAAAATTCTTAGTTTGTGGCATTGTTCGCTCGAGTCCTTAAGTTCTTGGGTGTTTTCTTACCCGGTGCCCTAAGACTGTTTGGTTTGGGAGTCACCAATTAAAGGCTCGTTACATGGGCAGATTAGAAAGCCTAATAGAACTAAGGAATAATATCACAAAAAATTAAAAAATAAAAAAGAAAAATAAATAAATAAATAAGGCATAAGAGTTAGAGTTAAAGAACCTTTAGTTAAAATTTCACGGTCATAAAGGTACATATGACTTAGGTAAAATAATAGATTAAATGAGAAATACAGTTTGACTCCATGCCTTGGTTGATAACAAGTTTTTGAATTAAGAGTAAGCTTAAGAATGAAAAATTCGATTTTCCTATAACTTATAGATTACTTAATTCTTACAATAATACTTCAAGTATTCTTCTTTTTCAAAATGTATTTTCAAAATACTAACACTTTGTTTCCCTTTATTATGGATTTTATGGGTGTTATCCACTGAAAACCCTCACGAGACAGAACTCGTCCTCTAGGGGGAACCTAGAGGTTTAACGGCTTGTTGCACATTCTCAGTACAATCGCGTGACCCGTGAAAGTAGTCTAAGAATTTTTTGTTTAGTTTTGTTGTTTTGCTCGAGGATGAGCAAAAGATTGGTGCAGGGGTATGATTGCACACATTTATTGCATTATTCTTTATTACATTTCTACATTTATCATGTAAAAAATCTGCTATATTCCTTATCTTAAATGTCTATTTTGCAGAAGATAATCATGGGGAGAAGAGGATAAAATCAAATAAATATCAGTTAAATTCAGATTTAACTAAATCTATTTAGTTAGAGGAGGATGATCCCAAATCCAGTTGGTTAAATTCAGTTTTTTGTGAATCAAAAGGTTAAAGTTAAAGATCAACTGAGGATAGCGTCAAATATAGAGTCCAAATCCAAAGGGATAAATGGATAGAGAGAAGATCAACAGATGAGATGAAACAATTTTGACTGGATATATTTTACTATTTGAATCATAACTTTTGCTATTGAAACTCAAATCTGATGATTCAAGATGATCCAGTAAGAAGACTTAAAGGGCTACAAATCTTAAGTTGATCACTATTTCTAATTCTGTCATTTGATAAGTTATATTCAGCAATCAATACGTTAACAAGCTGTAGATCAGAACTGAATATCGACATTAAATCAAGTTTGGAGATAAGGGAGGATTCAAATTCAGAAATAGTCAGCACCTCTTATCTTTAGACTTATTTTCTTATCCATTTCTATCCTATAAATACCCCACACATCAGAGGCAGAAGAACGACAATGCAGAGATAAATTCTAGGCCTGTTTTTATTCTTTTTAGTGTAGGCTTTTATTTTTCTTTTTATATAATTTTTAGTTTTCATTTATGTAATTCAGAGGAAATCAGTATTTCAAAGGAGAATGAGAGTGAAACTTGGGCTGAGAGTGACACCGATGTAAGTTGTTCTTCTTTTCTCTTATTGTTACGAAATTGAATTTATAGTTACATTTTTATGTACTTCTTCATTCTTGTGTTCTTCTTCTTTTCTACTTCTCTTCTTTTGGTACCAATTGCTATCCAAGTGAGTCTTATAGCATCGAAAGAGCCTTGCCCTTGCGAGTGCCACCAATAGCTCATGACGATGGATTTTTTGTCTCATTCTGTATCATTTCATACTTGCATCGTTTTGATGATACAATGTGGAAAAGACGGGAATCAATTCTTATGGGCTATATGTTGATCGCCTCCACTTCAGGGTAACATCATTACCACAGTTTCAAGGTAAGTATTTAGCCAAAGGAGGTAAGTAATTTTTAGGTTTAACTTTCTTTCTTTTCTTTTAACTTTTAGTTTAGATCACCAATACTATAATCTCCCAACTCTTTTATCACTCTTTTCAATTTCTTTGTATATATCCATTTTCTATTTTCTCCAGCTTCTCAATCTACCACTTCTTTTCTAACTTAACTTTAACCTATTTCCTTTTTCTTTTAAAGAACTAAAAGAAGATCTTTAACCACTGATTGTAACTTAAAAGAGAACTTGCTAAAAAAGCTTCCATCGTTAGTCCCTCCTTGTGAATCACAACCCGCATAGCCACTTGCTATAGCGGTAACATTGAGTACTTGCATATTCTATTCTTAAGTTCTGAAATTCTGTATTTTTGTGCGTAGGTTCAAGCTCAATCAGCATGCAGAGGAGCGTCGTGACGATGGGATCTTAAGGCACCCTGCTGATTCAGATGCATGGAAAGATTTTGACATGAAGCATCTGGAGTACTTGTTGGAGCCGCGTAATGTTAGGCTAGGGTTGGCAACCAACGGGTTCAATACATTTGGAAACATAAATATCAATTACAGCCTGTCATATTAATGATTTACAACCTGCCTCCGGGATTATGCATTCAACGGTCTTGTATGATGATGTCACTTCTTATTGAAGGTACTACGGTTTAAAACACAATATCGACGTCTACTTGCAACCATTAATAGAGGAGTTGAATATATTGTGGGGTCCAGGGATATCAATTTGGGATGCATCCATGAAATAATACTTTCAGATGCGAGCAAACCTTGTGTGGACGATCAATGACTTCTCTGCTTATTCTATTATGTCTGGTTAGAGTACGTCCGACTATCTTACTTGTCCTAGTTGTGTATAAAACACCGTATCTGAATGGCTGTACAAATCAAAAAAAATATGTTACACGGGGCATGAATATTTTAGAGAGGATCCTCTACCACCCCTGCCCACAGGGCAGGATGTCTTGTCAAGTGTAGGTAATCTCAATGTCATATTTGGGATGAATTACAAGAACCCGGCAGATGCATAGTGGAGAAAGAAAAGTATCTTTTTTAAATTGTCAAATTGGAAAGATAATTAAATTCGCCATAATTTAGATTTAATGCACATCGAGAAGAATATTGGCGAGGTATTACTTAAGTGGCTAGACACTCTAAAGCAAGAAGTTTATGACAATGCAAAGGAGGACATTAAAAAATAAAGCGCCCTCCCAACATACCAAGCGCATCAACATTCAAAGATCTACGACATCCCTTATGTGTTCTAAAATTAAATAAGTATCATTAGATATCCTCTAATGCCCCGATCCAGCGGGTATGGGGACGGTACGGAGACACTACGACGATGTACCTACGCAGGGTGGAGATACCCTCACGCATGTACGCTAAGCCTCAGTACAGTGAATAGCCTCTATATGCACAATAGTTCCAGCATTATACAGGTACAAGAATACCTACAAAAAGGGGTTAGCAATGATAATAGATATAGAAGCAAGAGTAAATATGAAAATAGATACAAATAATAAAGCTACCTATGGATGTTATAAGTGATAGGTATCTTATGTGTATCACTTGACATGTCTGATACTACGATATCTCAGATCTCCAACCTAAGCACACAAACCCAGGGTCCGTCGACAAGTGACCTAGTGACTGATAAAATGAAGGAGACAGTAATATGTACTATAGTAATACAGTCACGATAATAATATATAATACATATTTATGTATCAGTGACACCATATAATAGTAATTTAATAATCAGAAGAAATATAAAAATGTCATATTTTAATACCATCACTACCTAGCATGTTATAATCGGGTCATTTCTACAGTAGTATCCAGTTTTATATAATAAATATTATATATAGTATAGCGGTGACGTGATGGAAATGAACATGCAGCTGTGAAGTATGCAACATAACCATACTACTATGCTGTGCATATACAGTAATGATGACTGCAAGGTATACATAAAGTAGAATATATGCAATGCAGAGTATACGTGTACGTGAATAGTGTTTTACTACATCAAATGTAACAAGTATCAAGAAATGTAGCAAAATATGGTAATGGACAAAATATCAGAAATGATAACAAGGACAATAGAATGGTATCATGCATTATCAGGCAAGTCATGTTATTACTGGACGGTCGACCGAGGCAGAAGTCGGTCGACCGGGCAGTCGACCGACGTGCACAAAACGTACACGGCCAATTGGCTGGTGGGCCGGTCGACCGGGCGGTCGACCGTCTAGAGAGCTCTGCTCTCTGGATTCGGCCTCGGTCGACCGTACGGTCGACCGGACGGTCGACCGGTGGCACAACGGTCAGAAATCCGACCGTTGGCCGGTCGACCGGGCGGTCGACCGGTAGCAGCGTCAGCTGCTGTTTTGGACCCCCAACGGCTAGATTTTGGCGGCCTATAAATTGGGGTTGTTTTGGGCTGTTTTAGATAAGATTTTTGAAGAGTTTCAAAGATAGTTTTTCCCATCTCTTGTAGAGGTTTTCTACACTTATTTTAGAGCAAATACTTCCATATCAAAAGAGAGTTTTCAAGAGCGATTTTTCAAAAGTGATTTCTTGAGTTTTTTACCACCAAATCAATCCTAGTTTTTCTCACTCATACTTGAGCTTTCCATTGGTATATCAATCCTATAGGAGAGTTATTGTGTGAGTGTTTTTAGGTGATCAAAGTGTTTAGATCACCAAGTGTTCATCTTATATTTGAGGAGGCGAACTTGCGGCTACGTGTTGTTTCGCATTATTTTGGGAGCTCGGTGTAGAGGTGCGACCTTGGCAAGCTAATGTGCTTGCGTGTGTTGTTCTTGTGGGAACAAGAGAGGGACTAAGTGAGTCCAAGAGTTCTAGTGTGAACTCCTTGTAGGTGTTGCGGCACCGAGTGATTTGGTGGAATCGATTTTAGTGAAAATCCTTCATGGTATTGAAGGTGGGGACGTAGAGCAAGGGTGCTCGAACCTCGAAACAAATCTCCCGTGTTTGCGATTGCTCTCTCTATCTCTCACTTGTGTTTATATCTTGCATGCTTACATTGCTTATATCTTTATTTGCTTGATATATCTTATGCTCTATTGTTATACGCTTAGGATTATGTGCTCACACTTGTATTCAACCAAGAGAGCCAAGTGGCACCTCAACTCTTATCTAGAGGAATCTTGAGGAGATAGTCCAGAGCCCTTCACCGGAAATTCGGTTACACTCTTGTGTTATACCTTGTGTGTTTTGTAAGTTCACTTAGAGGGGGGTTGAATAGGTGATGGCTAATCTAATGGTCACTAAATGCCAAACAATGCGGAATTAAAAACTATTATGACCTAATTAAACTTCTTACACTAAACACCACGTATAACACAAGAGTGTTGCCGAATTCCCCGTGAAGGGCTCTGGACAAACTCCTATAGATTCCCTTGAATGGGTTGAGGTGCCGCGTTGGCTCTCTTGATTGAATACGAGTGTTAGCAAACAAACCCACGCAAGTATAACAATTAAGCACAAAAGAATATCAAGCATGTAAAGGTAAACACAATAAGAGCATGCAAGATATAAAGGAGATAGAGAGAGTGAGCAATCGCAAACACAAGGGATTTGTTTTGAGGTTCGAGCACACTTGCTCTACATCCCCACCTTCGACACACGAAGGATTTCCACTATAATCGATCCCAATGGATTACCGGTGCCGCAACACCTACAAGCTCTCGGACTCCCTAGTCCGTACACACGCAAGTCCACCGGCTCGCCGAGGCCGCACCTCAAACAACAAGTTCGCACCCGAACTCGAAACAACGAGTCCCCACTAGGACCCGAAACAATGCGAACACACACAGCCGCCTCCTCAAAGGAACAAATGAAGTCTTTGGTGATCACAACACTTTGATCACCTAAAAACAATCTCACTACAACACTCCTATAGGATGAATAGTAATGGATAGCTCAAGTGTTTGTGTGAGAAAACAAGGATGAGAGAGGTGGAGGAAAACTCAAAGAATTTACTTTTAAACACTCTTGATAAAACTCTCCTTTTAATTGGAAGTATTGGCTCTAAATTTTGTGGAGAAAAACCTCTTAAAAGAGTATGAAAACTGGCACAAAAACTCTCCAAAAATCTTGTGGAAAACAATGACCAAACCCCCAAATTTATAGGGCTAGAAAAACTAGCCATTGGGGTCTTGTCAGGCCTAACGGTCGACCGTCCGGTCGGCCGGCCAACGGTCATATTTCAGACCGTTTGAGCCATCGGTCGACCCGGCGGTCGACCGAGCCAGGATACAGAGAGCAATCTCTCTGTCCGGTCGGCCGCCCGGCCGTCCGGGGCCTTTCCAGAGAGCAAAGCTCTCTGGACGGTCGACCGGGTCGGTCGGCCGGCCATCCTGCAGAACTGGCGTGCACGTCTGTGCACGTCGGTCGACCGAGCCGGTCGACCGACTTCAGCCCCAGTCGACTTGGTTGGTCGACTAGTCGACTGGCTGAAGCCTGAAACAGAACAACTAGGGATTAAAACTTGGTCTTTTGGCTAAAATAAAATCCCATAAAATACTAAAAAATCTACAAAATAGTTTTACCAATATACTTTGATAAACAAACATGCTTGCACAAATCAAGGCATGTTATAAAAGATTTGGACTATTTTTGTAATATGGAAAAAATGGCTCAAACTAAAAACAGTATTTTCCAAACTTGGTTTTTCCAAAACTTGTTTTCCAAACTTCTCCAAATACAAAAACAAGATATTTTAAACTCATTGAAAGCATATAGTGTATGGATATGATCCACTGCACATACATGGAGAAATATCTATTTTTTTGACATTAAGCTTTAAACATGGTTTTGGATAAAACATGTAAACTTGAAAACCAAAATCCAAACATGTATTTTCTAAAATAGAAAATCTTTTGTAAAAATAAAACTATCAAGAGTGTGTGTGTATATGATACTTGAGCAATCCACCAACTACTCTATCCTTTACATTTTATCTAAAAACAAAATCTTATATCTAGACACAAGTCTTCATCTTCTTGAAGTCTTCACTTGAAGCCTTCTCATCTTCTAGACTTGGTCCAAACACGATCCAATGGCTCTTGGATCAAACCGTGCTAGCTCCAAAACTTGACTTCAAATTCTTTATTGAAGCTATGCACCTACTAAGATCTTGATCATAAATCTGTCACTAATTAAACACAAGATCATTAGTACAATAACTACATGAGTTGATCATCATCAAAACTAGAGTGATGGGCCTTTGGGCCAACAATCTCCCCCTTTTTTATGATGACAAAACTCATGAAGTTATATATGCATGGATTAAAGTAAAGCTTCAAAGAAGCTCCCCCTTAACTCATGCATACCAATAAACAAAATAAATATGCAATGAGGCACATAAACATGTATGCAAATGTAGGAGTAAACAAAATCACAAAATCTTTTTCTCCTATTTGCAAAACAAAACATATATGCATAAACAATCTTTTTTCATAAAACATACATATAAATCCAAAATCTTTCTCCCCCTTTTTGTCAATCATCAACAAAGGGATAAAACACAATCAACAAATTTTTTCTCCCCCTTTTTGTCATAAACAAAGAGACCAATAAGGGGTACAAACAAATAAGTCAATAAAAGGTTATATGCGATATACATTCATGAAGAGGAAGACAGTTAAGTAACTTCCCTACAAATATACATTAGATGAAGGAGGGATGATAAGCCCTAATTCACATAATGCATAATATGTAATGCATAAGAGGAGATGTGAAGCTCCCCCTACACACGTGTATCACATAAAGAAGAGTTGTCAAGCTCCTCAATATAAGATACACTCATCATGAATCTATATGTAGAAGAGATGTTAAGCTCTCCTTACATATAGGCAATACAAATCAAAATTTTTGATTTTTCTTATAAAACAAAAATTTGAATTTTCTCAATAAAACAAAATTTTGAATTTTCTCAATAAAACAAATCTTGAGAATTTTTTTAAAAATTTTATTTTCTTATCATAAATAACTTTGTGCTTTAAACTTGTAAATCAACTTTAACTTAAGCACAAATAACTCATATATATGTATGAAAAATGAGTATACCAAATGAAATTGATACATACATATATAAGAAACAAAATATGAGTATATACAAAAAAATAGAGTCAAATTGATACCAATTGAAACGATCCAATGATACCAATTGAAAATAACAATGTAAATCATGTATATGACTCATAACCTATACCTCCCTTCATATGCACAAGATAAAAGATTTTCAATACGGCTCGCAAGGCATACACGCCCAGCCATCCGCCCATCAAAGGTTGGAAGGGGTTTTCAAAAATAATTTTGAAAATAGTTAAGCATTGAAAATCTCTTCCAAATGAAGAATAATTAACTAGTTAAAAGTAATTTTTGAAAAACTAGTTAAAGATCCTTCAAAACATCAAAACATATGTTTTTCATGAATCATACCAAATACACAAGAGATGACACTCAAAATCGATTAAGCTCATAAAGTGTTCATGAATCAAAGTCATGACAAAACAAATGAAGTATGAGTGTACAAGAATCATGTATATAGCATTTTCATGAAAATAGTCATTAAGGCTCAAAATGATCAAAACAAATTATTCATTTTATTTTATCAGACAAAACATGAAAATTTATTTTTCATTAAAAACAATAAACTTCTAGGTATATGTATGATTTATCTAAATCTAACAATATGCATACATATCCCAAACATAAAACGAGTCTATTAATAGTATTTGCATGAAGGCAAGAGACTCAAAAAGGATATACATGTATATTTATTAGATTTGAATAAAAATTACATATACATGAAGTAAAAACACGAAAATTGGCAAAACAAGTGTAAATGAGGAAATCATCAAAACTAGGCTATACATGTGCATATAGTGGGTACAAATGAGCATGAAGTGCAAATATATATGAATCAATTTGTTGCTCACTACTTGTACATGTATAAATCTAAGTTTTAATAAAAACTACATTTAAACAAGTATTTACCACATGAAGCACAAAAACATGAACATGCTAAATGATATTATGAAAATAGAAGCATGTAAATAAATAAGGAGTTTAGAAATAGTTACCAAACCAAGGAACTACTCCAAATCTCCAAACATGATGGTTGTCCCACCAAAACTCCTTGATAGCGGTGCTCCAAATGTGTCCTTTTAGTTCAAGTGCACCCACCATCAAGGCACCATTCCTCTCACGTCGTGTGAGAGCCCTCACCTACATCAAAAACACAAGGTGGGGGTTTTGTACCCATTTTCTCTTGGGTCCTTGGGGGTTAGCTTTGTAAGGAACCCAAAAATTTTTATTAGCAAAATTTAAAGAATTAATCCTATCATAACAAAATTTTGCTAGATGGCCTTTGCGGCCACAATGTGTACACTTGTACACCTTAGGATGCTTATGTGTATGTGTATGATTGTGGCGTGCAACATAAGCATATGCATGATAATGTGCATGAACATGTGGAGCTTGTTTTTTTGAAAATAAGGACTCCAATCTCTTGTGATTAAATGCACAAGAGCTCAAAGTTGAGCTCAAATTATCAATTTTATTTTTCAAAAATTCCATCTCATTATCATCAATGGTGGCATGTAAAGAAAGGTGAGATATAGAATCATTTTTCTTTTCCTTTTTAGAAAAACTTTCTTTTTCTTTTTCAACAAATTTTCTTTTTAAAGAGTTATTTTCTTGCAAAATAATTTCTTTTTGTTTTTCTACCAAAATAATTTCATTTTTCAAAATAGTGTTCCCTTCAAATAAATCATTTAATTTAGACATAAGGGAAACATTTTCATCTTTCAAATCATCATTTTCTTTTTCTAAACATGCAATTTTAGTTTTAAAAGAATCATTCTCTTTATGCATGCAATCAATATTCTTTTTCAAATTTTTATTATCTTTTCTAATCATGTCATATTTCTCAAGAAGTAATTGACAAAATGAAGTGAGCTCATCATATGACATGTTTTCATCATCTAACTCGGATTCGGTGTTTACCTCAAGGGGGTTATCCCCTTGGACCATATAGCACTTGTTGGAGATGTCGCTTCCAACATCCGAGTCACTCCCCGCATAGTATTGATCATTTTCGCCAGGGAGAGGAGGGTGTTCCAAACTACAAAAGCCAAATCAAGATTAGCAACCCTAGATAAATAATCATCATTTAGGGTAGATCTTAAAGCATGTAGGGCTTTTGTATTAGCCTCAATGTTCTTACCATTTAAACAATATGCATTATTAGTTGTGGCAAGATAAACATGGATGCCTAGGGCTTTGAGGTACAAAGACATCTTAACCTTCCAAATTTGGATGTTAAGAATGTCAAATGTGGGTGGTGACATGAAGTCCATTGTGTGTGTACAAATATTGTGATTAGCCTAAAAAAAGAATCTTTAACTCTAGGTTGTAAGACCCAAATCAAGAGCACTTGGCTCTGATACCAATTGTAAGTTCACCTAGAGGGGGTGAATAGGTGATGGCTAATCTAATGGTCACTAAATGCCAAACAATGCGGAATTAAAAACTATTATGACCTAATTAAACTTCTTACACTAAACACCACGTATAACACAAGAGTGTTGCCGAATTCCCCGTGAAGGGCTCTGGACAAACTCCTCTAGATTCCCCTTGAATGGGTTGAGGTGCCGCGTTGGCTCTCTTGGTTGAATACGAGTGTTAGCAAACAAACCCACGCAAGTATAACAATTAAGCACAAAAGAATATCAAGCATGTAAAGGTAAACACAATAAGAGCATGCAAGATATAAAGGAGATAGAGAGAGAGGTGAGCAATCGCAAACACAAGGGATTTGTTTCGAGGTTCGAGCACACTTGCTCTACATCCCCGCCTTCGACACACGAAGGATTTCCACTATAATCGATCCCAGTGGATCACCCGGTGCCGCAAAACCTACAAGCTCTCGGACTCCCTAGTCCGTACACACGCAAGCCCACCGGCTCGCCGAGGCCGCACCTCAAACAACAAGTTCGCACCCGAACTCGAAACAACGAGTCCCCACTAGGACCCGAAACAATGCGAACACACACGTCCGCCTCCTCAAAGGAACAAATGAAGTCTTTGGCGATCACAACACTTTGATCACAAAAAAACAATCTCACTACAACACTCCTATAGGATGAATAGCAATGGATAGCTCAAGTGTTTGTGTGAGAAAACAAGGATGAGAGTGGTGGAGAAAAACTCAAAGAATTTACTTTTAAACACTCTTGATAAAACTCTCCTTTTAATTGGAAGTATTGGCTCTAAATTTTGTGGAGAAAAATCTCTTAAAAGAGTATGAAAAACTGGCACAAAAACTCTCCAAAAATCTTGTGGAAAACAATGACCAAACCCCAAATTTATAGGGCTAGAAAAACTAGCCGTTGGGTCTTGTCAGGCCTAACGGTCGACCGTCCGGTCGGCCGGCAAACGGTCAAATTTCAGACCGTTTGAGCCATCGGTCGACCGGCGGTCGACCGAACCAGGATACAGAGAGCAATCTCTCTGTCCGGTCGGCCGCCCGCCGTCCGGGGCCTTTCTAGAGAGCAGAGCTCTCTGGACGGTCGACCGGGTCGGTCGGCCGGCCATCCTGCAGAACTGGCGTGCACGTCTGTGCACGTCGGTCGACCGAGCCAGTCGACCGACTTCAGCCCCAGTCGACTTGGTTGGTCGACTAGTCGACTGGCTGAAGCCTGGAACAGAAAAACTAGGGATTAAAACTTGGTCTTTTTGGCTAAAATAAAATCCCATAAAATACTGAAAAATCTATAAAAATAGTTTTAACCAATATACTTTGATAAACAAACATGCTTGCACAAAATCAAGGCATGTTATAAAAGATTTAGACTATTTTTGTAATATGGAAAAAATGGCTCAAACTAAAAACAGTATTTTCCAAACTTGGTTTTTCCAAAACTTGTTTTCCAAACTTCTCCAAATACAAAAACAAGATATTTTAAACTCATTGAAAGCATATAGTGTATGGTATGATCCACTACACATACATGGAGAAATATCTATGTTTTTTGACATTAAGCTTTAAACATGGTTTTGGATAAAACATGTAAACTTGAAAACCAAAATCCAAACATGTATTTTCTAAAATAGAAAATCTTTTGTAAAAACAACACTATCAAGAGTGTGTGTGTATATATGATACTTGAGCAATCCACCAACTACTCTATCCTTTACATTTTATCTAAAAACAAAAATCTTATACCTAGACACAAGTCTTCATCTTCTTGAAGTCTTCACTTGAAGCCTTCTCATCTTCTAGACTTGGTCCAAACACGATCCAATGGCTCTTGGATCAAACCGTGCTAGCTTCAAAACTTGACTTCAAATCCTTTGTTGAAGCTATGCACCTACTAAGATCTTGATCATAAATCTGTCACTAATTAAACACAAGATCATTAGTACAATAACTACATGAGTTGATCATCATCAAAACTAGAGTGATGGGCCTTTGGGCCAACATGTTTAGCTTAATAGTTTTAATTTGCATAAATAGCTTTTAATTCCACATTATTCATCATTAGATTAGCTAGTCACCTATTCACCTCCCTCTAGGTGAACTTCAGTGAGTGTATCCCGTGCATACCTGGAATCATAGCCTTAAACAGACCCTAGCTGCTGAGACCAAGGCTAACCCATTAAGGCTGTAACAAGTAACGGGAAATGGAAGCTCAATGAGCTAATAACATAACGGGAAGCGAAAACTAATCAGCTATAATAGACGATAGCCAGCACTATCCCGTCCCCTGTAGTGGGACAAACAATGGATTCAAACATCCACCCGATAAGACCTAGTCAACTGTCAAGTCTCCCCTAATCGCCGTGTTAGATTTAGTATATTAAAACTACACAGTATATTAGGAACAAGTACAGCGCATGGTACATGTAACATGATAACAGGACATGAGCTTTGTTGATATCATGATACAAGATAAGGGGAAACGGTAAACAGGAGATGTGGGATTCTAGAGGAGGCCCCCGTGACTTTGATCCACGTGGCACTTAGTTTCACACATCGTATATCAACAGCTTACATGTCCAGTGACGAGAATATCAATATAAGTCAGGGGAAACAATCATGTAACAGGAATACAATAATATTCATGTAGCTATAATCCATGTAATATGAACAGTGATCTACATGACAAGAATATAAAAAATAATCAGTGCTTGTATACTAGTGACTACATGTAACAGTGATGTACGAACATGATATAACTGTGTACAGAGCATTCATGTAACAATGTTACAAATATATGAAATGACAATATCCAGTGAAATAGTCTATCCGTGTATTAGTGGGACATGAATAAGAAATAATAGTGTCACATGTAATAGTATCTATGTAAAGGTGAGATATGATTAAAATAATAATATCGGTGCGATATAGGATACGTGTGATATGTCCACAATTACATGCAATAACAGTTTTCAGTAAAACAGATATCCACCTGCAATAACAGTGTCCTCTGTCCTTTGTCCTAGAGTATATGTGTAACTGTGATACATGTACCAGACATACAAGTGTAGTGTCTCAGTGCAGTCAGTGATACATATATACGAAATATTAGTATTCGGTGTTCCCAGTGTCTACATGAAATAGTAGTGACAGCGTACTAGAGTGTTCGTGTATCAATGACATTTGTCTATAGACTAACAGTGTCCGGTGTGACCCAAATAACAGTGGTTATACCATGTAATCGAGTGTCAAATATCCCTAATTATAATAACGATTACAATATCATTAACATGATAGTAATCATTAAATTATTATACATAATTATCTATTGTAATTATCAATTTATTGTCTAATTTATTTATTAAAATTATTAACTTCTAAATCTTAATATATATTATAGACATTTCATCTATATATTTTATAATAACTCAGGAAATAAAATAAAGTATGATTATGTTATTGCTTACGTTTAAAGAACAATTTTGTATATCCTAATTACATTTTATTAAATAATATTTATAATAATTTACCGATAACCAAGATTTAATAAATAAGAAAATCAACCAATTTCATTAAACACAATATATAATTTATAAAAGAAAGCACTCACAAAATGGGTATAAGAAGATAGTTCTCTTTCCCATGATCGCAATGGTTACAGAATCGTCCAATTCGGAGTCCGGATGCTCCCGATATCGCCAGAATGCTAGAAATCATATAAGGGGTTAAACATGTAATTAATAAAGATTTAAAATGCAACAAATATTGTTTAACAGGGGTTTTTATGGAATTTTACCTTTATAAGTTTTGGGGGGTTTGGGTTACTAGCGGGTCGGGTTTACATCCAGTAACCCGGACCCATCATCTAAGTAGTTGGGTTTGAGTTTTGGAATGGGTTAATAGATTTATATTATGATTATTGGGTTTAAACCCAATTAGAGAGAGAGAGATGAGAGAGGGGGCGGGGGAGCAGTAGCCGGCCTAGCCTGGCCGCCTTACCGGCGATTACCTAGGCCGGCGGTGGCGCACAGGCCGGCGGCGGCGGTCTGGGTCCACGCACATGGAAGAGGAGAGAGAGAGAGAGTGAGAGAGAGAGAGAAGATAAGAACTGGAAGAAAAGAAAAAAAAAGAAGAAACAAAGAGGAAGAAGAAGAGGAAGGATAAAAAGAAAAAGAAGAAGGAGAAGAGGAGAAGGAGGGCTCGGTCGACCATGCCGGCCGCGGGCAGCGCGGCCCAAGCGGAGGCAGCCGGCAGCCCTGGCTGCAGGCGACAATCGACCCCCCTCCAACCAAAACCCAAAACAGAGAGAAGGAGAGAGGGGAGAGAGAGACAGTGAATAGAGAGGGAAGAGAGAGAGAAAGAGAGAGGAAGAGAGAAGTGAAATAGAGATGAGAAAGGGAGGGAGGATTTTATTTAGAGAGGGGAGAGAAAGAGAGAGAGAGAGAGGCGATGAAGGAGTATGGCAGTGATAAAGTCAGTGGGGGAAAATCCAAAAAAATAGAAAGAAGGAAAAATATAAAGGAAGAAAGAAGAAATATAATATATATTATTATATTTTTATTTAAATAGATTAAATTTTGACTAGTTTCGAAAGGGTCCCAAAAATTTTGTAAATAGAAAATATCATGCGGAAAAGGAATGTGAAGTCAGATTCTAGAAATCTTGACTGGTTTGCAAGTTAAAAATCTTGAAGTGTATCGTCGATACCGGGCGACACCGGTTTTGCCGGATTTTTGTAAATTTAGAAAAATTCTCAAAAATACCCTAACGTAGAAATTATGATTCTAAGATACAATGTAACAACAAATTCTAAAAACTCAACTCCATTTATGAATTAAAAATTGTAGAGTCGGTCGACTATCGGTATCAGTCGACACCGACTTCGAAGATTTTTCAAAATAAGAAAAATTTTAGAAAATTCTAAAAAATCTAAAATATTAGAAATAATATTTGAACTGAAACTGCTTTAATCTGACTACCAAAAAGGTTAAATCAACTTTGTACATTGTATCGAGCACTGATACTGTGATACATACACCTAAGATAGGGGTTATATATCCTCTATCCATAGGAAGGTGATGTGTGTTGTTTTAGGTGACGTGAAATTTTTGAGTGGCTATTCTTCTAATATTTCATGTTATTTTATTCAGATAAGATTGAGGGACTAAAGAGCCATCACTATCACGTACTAATACAGCAGTTACTTTCAGTAGCAATTCACAATGTGGGGTTGCCAAAGCAGATAATTGATGCAATAATGGAGTTGTGCGATTTTTTCTAATGATTTTGCTCCAAAAGCAACAAGACGGAAGATTTTGAGAAGTTGCACACTGATATTTGACAATTCTATGCAAGCTTGAGGAGAAGTTTTCACCTGCATTTTTTGTGGTGATGATTCACCTGACGGTTCATTTAGCTCAAGAGGCGAGGGTTGGTGAATGTATGGACGATCGATATATGTATTCGATCGAAAGGTGTATATATATGACATATTTGTTTGTATTAATTGATCATTGTAATTAGTTTAAATCCTATATAATTAACATGTCATGAATTTTTCTGTTAACCTTAGGTACTTGGGTTATTTAAAATCCTATGTATGAAACAAGAGGCGGCCAGAGGGTTCAATAGCTGAATGTTATATCACGGAGGAATGCCTAAGTTACTGCTTGTGGTATATAGAGAGAAATGTAGAGTTCAAGAACAACCATGATGTCGAGGAAGAAATCCCCCGACTTTCCATTTTCTCGGTTCCTAGTGAATACAATGCCTTCCAATCTCAACACAAGACACTCACGTATGTAGAAATGCACAGCGCGCATAATCATTGCATGTTTAAATGTGATAAAGTTACCCCCTAATTGAGTACATTATTCAAATTTTAAGGTTTCATGAATTTAAACAATTGTGAATTGTCTCAACATGTAATGTATGTCTTGCAGACAATACAGGAAAATCATTAAGGACAAATTCTCAACAAGAGCTTCTAGTTATAAATGGCTTGTTTAAAATGCATAGGATAAAGAATTTCGAAGATAGTTCCGAGAATGTGTAAGAGTTATCAACAATATATTTCACATAGCTCTAGTCTAATAATTTTGTGAAATAATCTTGTTTAACTAAATAGGCTGCACGAGAGGCCGTAATAGATGTAGATATGTTAACTCTGTCTCGGTCTCCTGAATTTAAAGTCAAGACACACAAAAGCTTTGATATACAAGATTTCAAATTTCGCACGAAGTCATCCGATGAGTCTAACTGTACTCAAATAGCTGAGTTATTGTCATGGCGACGACGACAAGTTACACAAGTGTGCATGATAATGACCCGAGGGAAGGAGTTATTACTTCTTACGGGCGATCAAAGATATTATTGAACTATCATTCAATGAAGGGCGCAGGAAGATCGTTCTATTTAAGTGTGACTGGCCTGATAATAACAAGAACAAAATAAACAAACATGGCTTCATATTTGTTGACTTTACAAGGACAAATAAGAAAACTTGTCCCTTCATTCTACCTTCTCTGGTATTGCAAGCATTCTTCTTACCGGATCCATTGGATAGGTCTTGGGTGGTGCCCATTGTCACAAAACCAAGAGATACTTTCGATTTAAGCACCTAAGGTGAATACTTGGAGGTAATGCTAATCCGAACCAATCCTTATAAGATTTCTACTTCTACTGACGGTGTTGACCCTATGGAAGAGTAACAAATTAAACGTATTCTTATTTTTTTCACTTTAATTTTAATTATATAATGAATTTAATGTAACACATTATTAATATACGACTGCTTTTACTTTATGTCTGGAGATGATCTAGTTGCATATATGTACTTTATTTTTGGAGATGAGATAGTTGCATATATTATATGACTGCTTAACTTTATGTGTTGTGTATTTTATTTTCTGTGTTGACTTACATATATCTTTTGTACGACTGCCTAACTTTATATCTGGAGTTTATAATTGTAAAACACAGGTCTTCTAAAATGACAGCATCATTCTCCAGCCAGTTCAGGAGAAAAACCAGGCCGGTTGGCCCGATCCAGATTGGCAGAGATGGTTGCCCATTTAGCCCTCACTACGACGCACTCTCAGATCGTAATAGTCGTCATGTCTACCATTACAATGAGTTCTCTCCGCCCTGATTTGGCCTGACCACAAGAATTTAGGAAGAGTTGAAGTATTATATCATGAGTTGGCTGAAAGTTGTGTTATGCATTATTGAGATTTTATGTTTATGTTTATGCTTTATTGAGATTTTAATCCAACTGACATTGTGTTATATGCAGGTGTTGGCCCAGAGGCTCTTCACTCTGGTTTTGATGATGATTAACTCATGTAATTATAGTTTACTAATAATCTTGTGATATTTAGTTTCAGATATTTAATCAAGATATTAGTAGGTGATTAGCTTCAACAAAGATATTTTGGAGCTTTCACATGGTGATTCAAGAGCTCGAGCGTC
Organism: Agave tequilana; assembly: GCA_038442645.1. Lineage (NCBI taxonomy): Eukaryota > Viridiplantae > Streptophyta > Magnoliopsida > Asparagales > Asparagaceae > Agave > Agave tequilana. The sequence continues at coordinate 84,839 of JAVJIF010017388.1, forward strand.
ATGTTCACATCTAGCACTCGGTTGGAGTCAAGCTCGGTGGATCACGTTTGGATCGAGTCGATTTGGAGACGGCGTTCTACAATAAGACCTCGGCTTATTTTAGTATAGTTTGTTTAGATCTCATTGTAAAGATTAGATAGTGTTGATATGCTCAAGTTCACTATACACACGCAAGTTTCATGTTTATTGGTTTTTGGTTTAACCGATCTTGGTTTTTAAGTCAAAAATATGGATATACTATATTTCATGTATATTGGATTCTATTCATATACAACATGCTTCAAAGTTGTTTAAATATCATGTTTTTGTATTTTTACATGAGTTTTGGAGAAAACGATTTTTCATTTCAAAAATCCTAGTTTTGGAAAATACAATTTTTGGTTTAAGGCAAATTTTCTATCTCACAAAAATGGTTCAAATAGTTTGAAATATGTGTTGAATTTTTATCACACATATTTGTATTTCAAAGATATAATAAGAACAGATTTTTGTGGAATTTATGTGTTTTTATGGGATTTAATTAAAGATAAAAACCTAAGTTCTTAAGTCCTATAATGGCTAGATGGCTGTCTGCCGGTCGACCATAGCAGTATTCGGTCGACCGGTGCCGTCGACCGATGTGTACAAGGGTGCACGCCAGCTTGCTCTGGTGGGCCGGTCGACTGGGTCGGTCGACCATCCAGAGAGCTCTGCTCTCTGTATCCAGTCTCGGTCGACCGAGCCAGTCGACCGGTGGGCTCAACGGTCAAAAATATGACCGTTGGCCGGTTGACCGCCCGGTCGACCGGAAGGGCATTTTAGCCCTTTCCAGTTGCCAACGGGCAGATTTCATATGGGGCTATATATACCCCCCATTTGAGTTTGATTTTAACAAGATTTCGAAGAGAAAAAATTCTCATTCTTTCTAGTGTTTATATAAAAGTTTTCAAAAGAGTTTTTAAGCCAAAAAATTTTATCTTTATTTATTTAAAGGGTTGGAAAAATCAAGAAAAGGAGAAGTCTTTGGATTGTTTTTTATCTTCATTTTTATATCTATTCTAGAAGTTTTTCTAAGAATTTTTCTCTGTGTTTTTGATTTCTAAACTCTATATTTCTCATACTTGAGCTTATCTATCTATCCTATCTATAGGATCATTGTTTTGTGAGAAAGAAAATTGGTTGTGGTTAAGAGAGACCACCAAGTTGTATAACCTTCCATTCTTTGTGATATCCCTCTAGTGAGAGGTGATTATATTGAGATCCCTCTATTGAGAGGTGATAGTGGAAGTTGTGTTCTCTCTTACTGAAAAGGTGGAGTTGTGGCTTTGTTCCTATCCCTCATTTGTGAGGTTGATCATTATTTGGCTAAGTGCCTAACCCTCTAAGTGTAGAGGTGTTTTTGAGTTGTGCCTTACCTCTAGTGAGAGGTTGTATTTGAGAGAGGAGTTGTGTACTCTCAAATTTATTTGCCCTAAATCCTCAGTGGAGGTTCCCTGTGTGGGAAGTCCTGTGTGGACGAGTTAGTGGAAATCCTTCTGTATGAAGGCGGGGACGTAGAGCTGTGTGCTCGAACCTCGAAACATATCATTGTGTTTGCGTTTGATCCGCTTTCTCTAAAACTCTCTCTTATATTGTGCCTTACAATGATTCATATTGTTCATATCATTTATATGCTTGGATTTGTTTGAGTGTGCCCATACTTGTGTTAAACCAAGAGAGCTTTATATAGCACCTCAACTCTTATTTAGAGGAATTTAGAGGAGATAGTCTAGAGCCCTTCACCGGGAATTTGGTTACACTCTTTGGTTACACTAAGTGTGTTGCAATTAGTTTTTAAATTCTGCATTATTTGTCATAAATTAGCCTTACACCTATTACCCACCCCTATTATACCCCCCTCTAGGTGTACTTTCAATTAGTATCAGAGCCTACACTCCTGATATTTGGTTTAACCACCTAGGAGTATGATCTTGGTTGCTAATCTGGATTTGTATTTGCACACTTATATTGTTTACACACACTCATGGACTTCATGACCCTCCCATGTATGATACTTCCACACATTGTTGTTTGGAAAGCTAAGATGTCCATGTATCTAAAAACCCTAGGCTTGCATGTTTTCCTTGCCGCTACCAAGAAATCCTATCTTGATAATAGCAAGCATATAGAGGCCAATGCACAAGCCCTAATGGCACTTAGAAGCACATTAAACAAAGAATATTTGTGTTTAGTTTCTCATTGTGCTTCCGTCTTTGCAGTATGGAACACGTTGACCTCCTCCAAGCTTTAAACGCCAAACATTGTGGAGAAGGAATCTAGTGGAGAAGAATCCGAAGGAGAAGAATCCGAACAACGTTGCTTCATAATCTAAGAGAATGACTCCTTTGAGGTATACTCGGATACTCAACTAGATGATAGTTCTAGTTCTTCTTGCGATGATGGTGGATGCACATGCTTCAAATTATGAACTAGCTATAGGTTGTGAAAAATTGTTAGAAAGACATAATCTCTTGAAAAAGAAAAGTTTTGCATTAAAAGAAGAAAATAAAATTTTGTCTTTTAAACTTGATATTTTTTTTGCAAGAGAGGGATGAGATTTCAAATGAAGGGACTCTTTGAAATCCCAACTTGAACTTGCCATAAAAGAAAATGAGATTTTGAAAATAGAAATGATTGTGAAATTGTCTTAAAGAAAAATGGGTTTTATCTTCAAAACTTGATTTTGTGTTAAAAGAATAATTTTTTTGAAAAATAAAATTATTTCTATTTCAAAGGAATTGGATTTGGTTTCCAAGAAAAATATTTCTTTGCAAAATGATATTGATTCACATGTTTGCCATGCTAGTGTAGCTTCATCATCTAGCATATCTATTGTATGCACCTCTTCTTCATGATTGAAAATGATATTTGCTTGTTAAAGAAGAGTGTTGATTGTTTGGGCTCCACTTTGAGCCAATGTGCCATGAAATACACACGGTTGGAATCCATGTTTCGAAAGAAATAAGTTCCAAATATGCATGCACACAAACCATGGCATACACATGCTCCTCACGTACATACACACAACACCATGTATGCTTATGTGTACGCATGTACACATTGTGAACGTAAGGGCCACCTTGCTAAGTTTTGTTATGATAGAGTACATGATGTAAATTTAGCAAATAAATTTATTTGGGTTAGGAAAGGAGCTAATCCCCATAGACCCAGAAGAGTATGGTAACCAAAGACCACTCCTATTTTATTTGATGTAGGTGTGGGCTCTTACATGACGTGAGAGTGATGGTGCCTTGAGGTGGATGCGTTCCCAGCTTAATGATGACTATTTTGGATGCATCACTTTCAAGGGGAGTTTGATGGGAGGACCACCTTAGTTTGGAGACATAGAGATGTACCCTCATATTTTTGGTAACGATCTCTAACTCCCATTTATGTTTACATGCTTCCATTATTGACTTTAGCATGTTTTGATGTTTCATTATTATGACGGTAAATGCCTTGATAATTAGATTAGTGATATACATGATTAGTATTTAAGATACATTCATATTTATATGGATCTATACTTTTGTGTTCTCACATTTGTTTAGCTATTATGTATATCATAGCTCTAATAACATGTGCATTTACCTAATGATCATGTTGATATATGTTTTGTTTTTATGCTTCACGATTTGATTACTTGTTTGGATGTTAGTTTTCATTAAAACTTGAGTATATACTTGTACAACTAGTGAGTCACAAATTGATTATTATATATTTATACTTGATTACTCATTTGTACTTATTTGATGTACTAGTATAGCCTAGTTTTGATGATTCATGCATTTTGACTTGTATTCCTATTTTTGGACATGTTTTTCATGATGATATGTTTTTTAACTTCATGTATATGTCTATTTTGTCTAAACTAATAGTTATACATATACATCCTTGAGCCACTTGCCTTCTTGCATATATTTTTGTGCACTCGTTCATATTTGGATATGTATGTATACTCTAGTTTGTACAAAACATACATATGCCTTGAAGTTGTATTATTAAAAATTAAATTTTAATGATTTTCGTGTTTTCCTTTATAGGAATTCACATTGAGCTTATTGCCTATTTCCATGATTTTGTCTTTCACATTATACTTATACACTCATCTTACTTAATGTTTTCTCATGACTTTGTTTTCATGAGCATGATAAGTGCTTTATAGATTTTGAGTGTCGATGATTATGTGACTTACATGTTTTTCATGAAATATATTCTTGTTTTACTCCTTACTTGAAGGATTTCGTACTAGTTTTCAAGTTTTTCATAAAACTATTTGCATTATTCTTCATGTGTTAGAATTTTCAAACGTGTTATAACTATTTTCAAACTTATTTTTGAAAACCCCTACCCATATAAGGGCGGTTGGTTGGGAGACCATGCCTTGTATTGAAAATGAAATTCATAACATGTGCATGAAAGGGTGGTAGGGAGTATGAGTTATACACTTGATTCTCATTGAGTTTTCAATTGGTATCAAAATTGATTTCTATTTTGTATACTCATATTGTTTCTATATATGTATGCTTCAACTTCAAATAGTATCAATTTCGATTGGTATTTATATTTTCATACATATATATGTGTTTTGATTGTGCTTACTATATCTTATATCTTTGAGCACAAATTTGGTCATGCTAAGCTTAATTTAGTCCTTAATGATAATTAATTTTAATTGGTATCTTATACAAGCTTATGCATCGTTTCATTAGTATTTCATAAAGGGGGAGAAAATTCATATTTTACCTTTCAATCGGTTTTTGATATCTTACTCCCACTCTTTATGTTGAAAAATGATTGAAAAATGATATTAATTTTTTAATTTGGTATCATATGCCCCTAATGAAAATTATTTTCAATTGGTATATGGTTCTTTTTCAATATTAGTATCAAGAATATTAAATTGATATTATTCTCTATTTGGTATCTCTATTGCAAAATGTTTTTAGTGTTTAACCAAAAAGATTGGTTTATGTTGTTCAATTGGTATCAAAAGTGTAAAATATTTTAAATTGGTACTAATTTTTTTTCAATTGGTATCAAGATTACCTATTTGTTTATATCTTTCAATTGATATCAAAATTTTGTTTGTTTTGTTTATTTTCAATTGGTATCATAAATTGGTATCATGATGTTTCGATGTATACCTTCATACTTAAGTGATATATCTTTCATTTGGTATCATTTTGTTTTGTATTGCTTATATGTAAGGGAAGCTTAATATCTTTTCTGTATATAGATTCATGTTGAGTGTATGTCATATTGAAGTTATTGACCTTTCTTTGGTATGTAGTACACGTGTGTAGTAGGAGCTTCACATCTCCTTTTATACATTACATATTATGTTTTATGTGGTTAGGGTTTAGTCATCTCTTTTCATATAAATGCATGTATGCAGGGAGAGTTAACTTCACGTCTTTCCTCTTCATGAATGTATATAACATATATACCTTTATTGTTTTGTTTTATGCAAAAAAAAGGGAAAATATTATGCCCTTTTATTGTTTGAACCCCTTCGTTGATGAATTGACAAAAAGGGGGAGAGATATTTGGAGTTTATATGCATGTTTGTTTGAATTAGTTATCCTTTACCATTGATATCAAAAGCATCTTTTATTGATGGTATTGCTATCAAGAGCATCTTTTATTGTTTTTGTTGGTATCAAGAGTTTTTTATTTGTATCAAAAGCAACATTGTTTTATTGGTATTGGTATCAAGAGCATCTTTTATTGTTTTTGTTGGTATCAAGAGTTTTTATTTGTATCAAGAGCAACATTGTTTTAGCAACATTGTTTTATTGTTTTATTGTTTTATTGGTATCAAGAGCTACATTTTTTTTAAAAGAAATTTTTATTGGTATCTAGAGCAATATTGCTTTTAAGAACATGTTTTATTTTAATATAGGGTCTTTATTGATATCAAAAGCATGTTTATTTCATTGGTATAAAAGATCTTGTTTGTTTTATGCATGTTTATGCATATTTATGTTGAGCATTCATTGAATATCTTATTGTTTATTGCTATGCATGAGTTAAGAGGGAGCTTCTATGAAGCTTAATTTTAATCCATGCATATATAACTCCATGAGTTTTGTCATCATCAAAAGGGGGAGATTGTTGGCCCAGAGGCCCTTCACTCTAGTTTTGATGATGATTAACTCATGTAATTATAGTTTACTAATAATCTTGTGATATTTAGTTTCAGATATTTGATCAGATATTAGTAGATGATTAGCTTCAACAAAGGTATTTTGGAGCTTTCACATGGTAATTCAAGAGCTCGAGCGTCATGTTCACATCTAGCACTCGGTTGGAGTCAAGCTCGGTGGATCACGTTTGGATTGAGTCGACTTAGAGACGACGTTCTACAACAAGACCTCGATTTATTTTAGTATAGTTTGTTTAGATCTCATTGTAAAGATTAAATAGTGTTGATATGCTCAAGTTTACTATACACACACACAAGTTTCATGTTTATTGATTTTTGGTTTTCGGTTTAACCGATCTTGGTTTTTAAGTCAAAAACATAGATATACTATATTTCATGTATATTGGATTCTATCCATATTCAACATGCTTCAAGTTATTTAAATATCATGTTTTGTATTTACATGAGTTTTGGAGAAAACATTTTTCATTTCAAAAATCCTAGTTTTGGAAAATACAGTTTTTGGTTTAAGACAAATTTTCTATCTCACAAAAATGATTCAAATAGTTTGAAATATGTGTTGAATTTTTATCACACATATTTTTATTTCAAAGATATAATAAGAACTGATTTTTGTGGAATTTATGTGTTTTTATGGGATTTAATTAAAGATAAAAACTTAAGTTTTTAAGTCCTATAATGGCTAGACTGGCTGTCTGCCGGTCGACCGGATCGGTCGACCGTAGCAGTAGTCGGTCGACCGGTGCGGTCAACTGACGTGCACAAGCGTGCATGCCAGCTTGAGCTGGAGGGCCGGTCGATCGGGTCGGTCGACCGTCCAGAGAGCTCTACTCTTTTGGAAATGACCCTGGTCGACATGGGTCGGTCGACCGGCGGAGAGCTCTGCTCTCTGTATCCAGTCTCGGTCGACCGAGCCGGTCGATCGGTAGGCTCAACGGTGAAAAATATGACCATTGGCCGGTCGACCGCCCCGATCGACCGGAAGGGCATTCAGCCCTTTCCAGCAGCCCACGGGTAGATTTCATATGGGGCTATATATACCCCCCATTTGAGTTTGTTTTTAACAAGATTTCCAAGAGCAAAATTCTCATTCTTTCTAGTGTTTATATAAAAGTTTTCAAAAGAGTTTTAAGCCAAAGATTTTTCTTTATTTGTTTAAAGGGTTGGAAAAATCAAGAAAGGAGAAGTCTTTGGGTTTTTTTATCTTCATTTTTATATCTATTCTAGAAGTTTTCCAAGAGTTTTTCTTTGTGTTTTTTATTTTCATACTCTTTATTTCTCACACTTGAGCTTATCTATATATCTTATCTATAGGATCATTGTTTTGTGAGAAAGAAAATTGGTTTGTGGTTGAGGGAGACCACCAAATTGTATAACCTTCCATTCTTTATGATATCCCTCTAGTGAGAGGTGATTGTATTGAGATCCCTCTATTGAGAGGTGATAGTGGAAGTTGTGTTCCCTCTTAGTGAAGAGGTGGAGTTATGGTTTTGTGCCTATCCCCATTTGTGAGGTTGATCATTGTTCGGCAAGTGCCTAACATTCTAAGTGTAGAGGTGTTTTTAAGTTGTGCCTTGCCTCTAGTGAGAGGTTGTATTCGAGAGAGGAGTTGTGTACTCTCAAATTGTATTTGCCCAAATCCTCAGTGGAGGTTCATTGTGTAGGAAGTCCTGTGTGGACGAGTTAGTAAAAATCCTTCTGTGTGAAGGCGGGGACGTAGAGCTGTGTGCTCGAACCTCGAAACATATCATTGTGTTTGCGTTTTATCCACTTTCTCTAACTCTCTCTCTTATATTGCGCCTTGCATTGATTCATATTGTTCATATCATTTATATGCTTAGATTTGCTTGTGTGTGCGCATACTTGTGTTAAACCAAGAGAGCTTCATATAGCACCTCAACTCTTATTTAGAGGAATTTGGAGGAGATAGTCCAGAGCCTTCACCGAGAATTCGGCTACACTCTTTGGTTACACTAAGTGTGTTGCAATTAGTTTTTAAATTCCGCGTTATTTGTCATAGATTAGCCTTATATTCACCCCCTCTAGGTGTACTTTCAGCAGGATGATTTTCCCTACAAGCTTGGAATGACACAGGAAATATTTCAAAGAAGTCCGCAAGTGGTTCAACGACAATGCCAGGAAGAGGTGGAATGCCAACAAAAATCGTTCCTGCATTGTGCCTTTGATCACTGCTGGGAGTCCATAGATGAAGTTATTGCATTGCAGCCAGACAGCGTCGACAATGAGACTTGGATGACCTCTTGTCGACATATGAAAAGAACAGTCAGGACGACAGGAGTGGATTGATAAAATAAAGAAGTTATGAATTATTTATATATTATTATACCTAAAATTTACTAACTTGTTTATTTTTTATTTTGTAGTCGAAGAAGGAAAAATGTAAAGCACCTGTTTGGACACATATATTGCATAAATATTATTACATTCCTACATATATTTTGCAATGAATATTGTATATAACTTGTCTTAATGTCCTAATTCATGTAGGGTATGATAGAGAGAAGATAGTCATGAAATTTATCCAATTAAATTCAAAAGTTCAAAAGAAAGGGGATCGATTCAATTCAAAGGTTATAAAAGCTATCTTATCTGAAATAGGGTATATCATATACGATATATATTTATTTTAATTTCAAGAGAAAATAGATTGTTTAAAAACCCTATCAGTTTTGCATAAGATAAATGGATATCTTATCATTCTATAAAACAAACTAAAAATCTAAGAAGATAAATGGATAGAGAGAGATCAACGGACGAGATGAAGCAATTTAGATTCGGATTCAGACTATATACAGTTTAGCATTTTAATTATAACTTTCGCTACTGAAATTCAAATCTGATGATTCAAGATGTTACAGAAAGAAGACGTAAAGATCTATAATTCTTCTGTTGATCACTCTTTTTATTATATCATTTGATAAGTGATATTCAGCAATCAACACTTTAACAGCTGCAGATTATAGTTGAATTTCTGGATAAATCAAATCAAGTTTGGAGATAAGGGGAGAATTCAAATTCAAAAATATCCAGCTCTTCCTACCTTCATACGCTTTCTATCCCTCTGGTTTTTCCCTATAATAACCCTCATACCTCGAAGGCAGAAAGGACACCACTCCAGAGAGAGATTTAGTTTAGGTTTTCTTTTCTTCTTCAATGTAATTTTTATTTTCTTTATTTTATTTTATTTTTAGGCCAGAGAGACTTACATGAACAAAAGAAAGGAAGAGTTATTGTAGAGTGACACTATTAATTTTTTCTTCAAGAACCTTATATTGAAGGTGACAATCAATAGAGGTTTCCCACTTTTCTTCGTTGTGTCAATCTCGCTGAAGCCTTTCTTTCCTTTATTCTTTTCTACTACTTTGCTTTACTCCATGCTAAGGTAAATTTTCACTATGATTCGAACAGTAGAGGTAAATATTATTCTTTTATTTCTTTTTATTTTCTAATTTTTGCATCAATACTTTTCTTTATCTCTTTTTGGTTCCTTTTCTTTTATAGCTAAAACAACAACGATAACATCATCTCTTCTTCTACCATCTTCCTCTTAATTATTTTTGTTTTCTTTTAAAACTGGAAAGAGAACTCTCAAATTTGTTTTAGTTAATTAAAGAAGAAACTTACTATTATGCTTCCATCGCTGTCCCTCCCTGTGGATCACGACCCGTTAGCCCTAGGCTACACGGTAGAATTATGGACCTAGCATTGTTTTAAATTTTTTGTATTTTCAGTGTGCAGGTTTGACTCGATCAAAATTTTAATGCCGTTGCCCGGGAGGGACGGTAAGTTTTTTTTCTTTTTAATTTACTTTAACGAATTAATTCCTTTTTTTCTTCTTTATTTTGGTGTGCAGGGCTAATTACAGAAAACTAGGAGCTGCAGTAGACATATTGCTATTATGTACCTCTGTCCAAGAAGGTAGAGCATCAGAGCCACAACTGTGGTGAACTATTAACTGTAATCTCTTGCAGACTACTTTTCAGATATTAACTTTGCAGGTTGCTTTCAGAGATTAGCTCTCTGCAATTATTAGTTTATTTGTTTAACTCACTTTGTACATATTTCTAATCAACTATAACTTATTGCTTTATAAATGCTAAAAACGTTTTTGACTCCTGCATCTTAGGACATCTGTCTGTTTTGTTTCTTTACATTACTGTTGAAGAGTGCTGGAGCAAAGGTATGTGTGCATTGCATATAGTTTAGGAAACAGATTTTGAGTGATTCATATTGTTTGAATGTTACCTTTTGCTTTATACTTGTACACTGCACTAAAAAAAGACCAAGGGCATATCCTTAAGAAGATAAGGTGAGGAAGTCATTACCTTTTCTTAGCCCAAAAATCATCTCCTCACTCACAAAGTTAGCCTAACATAAAATTGAGTAGACGTTGGCCCTAGGGACATCTCAGACTCAAATAGGGATTGACCTAAGGGGAAGTTGTTAGAGGTTAACTCTTGCCAAATCAGTATATAAGGTTGGGGATTGAGGGGCGAAACCCCGAAGGCTGGTGGTTTGGCATAATTAGGCCCGTTCCTTAGGCACGGATACCTTCCACCAATCTTGCCCCTACCTGGCTGATTAAATTATCGTCAAGTTCTGCAATATACCTCCTGTAGATAATCAACAGTTAGGAGTTGTCTAGGTTTAAGCTCTACCCTAACATAGGCTAGATTTTTCTTTATTTTCTTGGTTGTTTATTTGTTTATTTTTTTTGTTCTTGTGAAAATGGATTATAATTACAATTATTCTGATTATAACTCAAATCCATATTTCATCCCAACCTCTTTCAATTCGGATATTACCACCCGACATTATATAACTCTAAACAACCAAGTATGCCAGATTGGTCTTATCCGAATCAATATATGCCCAATCCCAGTGCTATGAACAAGAATGGGACAATCATCATCACTCTTTACCAAGTCAGTGGGGATACAACTTCCCCGAGTCTTACTATCAACAACCTTACCGCAAATAGCTTCATATAATTCATACCAAGACCAACCTATAGAAGACAAATCTTCTTTAGAAACTTTTGAAGCTTTCTTGAGTCCACACGACAAGTACAAATCATAGCGGACTCAATTCTCCTAAATAATTTCCAAATCCAAGATCCTTACTCTAATTTTCAAGTCCAACCACAATAAGAAGTACCTGTTGACTTAGAAAAGAATATGAAATTCATGATTCAGTCCCAAAGTGATTGTATTTCAATACCAAACAGATTGTCTCAAATCTCTTAATAGGCTAGAAGAAAAGTGAGTCATTTGGTCAACACACAAAAATGATAGGAATGAGAAAACTCTACCTAACACATTTTCGACCATTCCTGATTCTCCTAGCCATATTGATGTTATAACACCCCGTTCTCAGAATATGTATCGTATTTTTTGATTTACTTCCTGTATTTGTTTTGTATTATGAACTATTTATATGGTCGTTTTGCCTTGGATCTGGATTCGTAGACTCGGAGTTAGCCCTAGTCTGAACCGAGGACCTAATCCTAGTGTATTGTTCAATTTAGTCTTTTTGCTATTCTGATTTGACCGATTTAAGTTTTAAATATTATTTTTTATATTTTAAATTTTCTATTGATTTTCCGAAATTTTTCTGAATTAAATTGGAGATCTTCAAAACGATGTCGACTAGTGCCGCTAACCGATTCTCGAATTTTTAATTTACAAACGGAGTTGAATTTCTTGCTTCTGTTTTCGCATTATTTCTTAAAATCATATTTTCTATCTAAATATATTTTCTAAGATTTTTCAGAATTTATCAAAATCCGGCCGACCCGATATACGCCAGTATCAATGATTGACTTCAGGATTTTTATTTTAAAACGGGATTGAATCTCTAAAAACTAATTTCGCCAAACAACTTAATATAATATTTAATATTTTTTATGAATTTTTTGGAAAGCTTTCTGAGTTACTTTATTTTTCGAGCTTTTCCAGAGTTTTTGGTGTTTTCCCAGATACCGGAATTTCATCTAGATATTTTACTTTTCTCTTTTTCCATTTTCTGTCTCCTCTCTAGATGCGAGGCTCACCAAACCTGTATTCGATTTTTGATGAAGAGATTCTCCCATTCTGCATTTAATGCTTATGTCCTGCAAAATAAATTCTAATCTTGTCCCCATGACTTTTTGTCTTTTCCGTCAAACGCGACTCTTGCGTTTTCTACTAGACGCGGATCTCATCTTCGCGGCTAGTTCTCTTTTGCCCAGACACGGCCATCATTCTAATGGAACGCAAGTCTCATTTAATGAAGACATGATAGTAGCAAACTTGTAATATCTCCAATCCCTTTATATACACCACCTTTCTTTCTCTCTTTTTCATTTTTTCCTTTCCTTCTTCCTTTCCAGACAACCAACAGCACCCAAACGCAGCCATGGGCCATGCCTTGGCCGGCCACCCCCTCCACCTTCCATCTCTATCAACTCTTCCACCATTCTTTCCTCCTCTATTCCAACAACAACAACAACCATAACACCCACTCCACTCCGGCCACCAACATCACCTCCTTCTTCATCAAGAAAATAACCCATTACCATCAAACTTCACCACCATTTCCTCTACCACCTATACCACCTTGGCCACCAACAACCACACCATCTTTCTCTCCTCAGAGTGCTCTTTCTAGCGAGTTATAGCTTCGTTCTCCAAAGCCTCATTTTCAAAACTCCAAATCTCCATTTTTAACTAGACTTGCACCCTTTCTTGCTCGGGTTTGGGCTGCCCTATGGGTTGCCGGCCTTGGCCACTGGCCAGACCGTCGGTTGGCTCGATATGGCCGGCCGTTCTCCTCTTCTCCCTTCCTTCTTTCTTTCCTTTTTTTTTCTTTCCTTCTCTTTCTTTCTTTCTACTTTTCTTTCTTTCCTTTATTTCCTCCCCTACGTCTCTCTGTTTCCCTTCTTCTGTCTCTCTCTCTCTCTCTCTTTGGGACTATCAATGGATTGGGTAATGCTAGATGCATTGGTGCTTACTGTTGCCCTTTGTTTTCATGGCCTCTCTTCAACTCTTTTGGCAAGGATGATTCCTTCTCTCTGTTCACTTCTCTAACTCTCTCTCTTTTTCTTGTTATTTAATTGCTAGACGCGGAGCTCACCCCTATATCCCAGCAATTCCTTAACGCGATCCTCGCGTTCTTATATCAACGTGACATGAACTCATACCCGCGTTTGCTTCTTCTCATGATATGACTTAAACGCGGGTCTCGAACCCCGCGTTTTGCGGGAATCTACGCAACGCGAACCCCGCGTCTCACTCTCAACACTACCTCTCCCTGTACACTCTCTCTTCCTGTATTCTCTCTCTCCTGTATTCTCTTTCTCCCTTTGTACTCTCTTCATGGACTCTCTCTCTAGCTCTATCTTTCTCTCTCCTCTCTCTCTCATTCTCTTTCTCTCTCTTGATTTTCTCCTCTCTCTCTATCATTTTCTCTTTAACACATTACGCGTTTATTATCTGGATTCTGGAGATCAGGAATTTCGCAGATTAAGCGAGTACTCTCGCTTTCCTTTTGACTTTCCCCGTTCTCGGGTCGACTTGTATTATTCACGATTTGTGCTGTTTGGAACTATACCTTCCGCAAGTACCCTTGCCTTCGGCCTAACGTCCAGGTTCAACTTTGAGGTTTAAAAGTCCTCTGCACCTTCTCTATGCTACGCCTGGTAGGCGGACCTAGCGTCAACACTTTACCGCTTGCTCCGTCCGAGCGTCGTTACCCCGTGAGCTTGGCTTTGCCGTGAGCAAGTATGGCGTTCATACGCTTACTGCGACACGTGTGTCTAGTTACGCTGCGAGCGTTAACCTCGCCGAGCGTGATAGTGTTTAGTGTTATACATTAACTTCGCTCCAGCCCCGCTTAAACTCTGCTTGGATATTCGCTTGCTTACTGAATTACTTGCCTGCCAGTTTACCGATTCTTTTATTAATGGTGGTGAATAGTTTGAAATCTAGCTTATACTATTTTTCCTGAAAATGCATGATTTTTCGGTATTTGTACCGATCCTTTGTATCAGTACGGTTTTGCTATATCGCTTGACATGCTTTCACTCGATGTGCTAACATATGCTATGTTGTCTCTTGTCACCTGCCTGATCACCTCATATCATGTTACACCTGACACCTGGCATGCTACTACTGGGCATTTGCTCCTTATTATAACATGATTTATCACCTGCCTTCTGATATATTAATACCTGATCTGTGATTATCCATTTACGGGAATACTATACTTGTTATCCTGTATTACATACAGTGACTTGAATCTTGTACTTGTTATCTTGTATTATATATACAGTGACCTGAATCTACAGTACTCATGTACTCCTGAATTCCTGATCATGTCTTGCACCTGCTATTTCCGTAAATTGATAACTACATAATAAATCATAAAAAGGAACAACTTACATCGGGTTGGGGGAACTTGCGGCTATCAATATATATTCATGTTTACAGTGGCACTAGTATGTTGTGCAACTAAAACTTCTGATCTGACCTGTGGGCCTCCAGGCGACCGATGGGAGTGCTGGCTCCCTCCTTCATGGTACCATCTTGAAAGGGCATTCTATAAGACCCCCTGTAGGCCTTACGGCCAGTTCCATACACCAGCAACGGAACGTCCTGGACTGTGTCCCAGGCATATACGGGACCCACTTAAACATTATTCGTTGATATCCTCGTTGGTTTTCAATAACAACCTTACTTTACTCAGATGTGGATATATGTGTGATGGGACGCTAGTTACATATCTAGACATCTGGGAAAGACGAGTAATAATATACTAAAAGATGCCATTATGAATCCGTTGTATGCTTTGCCGAGTTTGCTTTCATCGGGTTTTTACATCGGATTTCCGGTTCATGACCGCTATTGTATTATAGCTGCTTTCATCCTCCTTTACCACTTGTGTTTTACTCCTCTAATCTCCTGCTCTTATCTTATTATACCATGAGTATTCCCTGCTTGATATCAATTGCTGTATATCTACTTGCTCCCCATGTTTGTGGTCACGACACGATTTTCAATGCATGTTTAATTCAGATTTATCGATATACGTGTGCTTATTTATGTTCGCCACTTGGCATTCGCATTTACCGCTCGTCGGGGAGTTCTGTCTGACTCCCCTGGATCCTCATGTCTAGGTTTTAGAGTTTGGAGCTTGTAGATTCTCTCAATCGCTGATCAGAGTGGAGAAGCTGAAGCGTGGATCCCCATAGACCGTCAAAGCCCCATCCTTCCAGGCCCCCTACTTGGCTCTAGAGTTTTCCTGTTATGACTCTGAGCCTCCTTTTGTACTGCTCATACTTGTACATCCTTTGTATTTTCACATTTGCGCCATATTGGTGATGTAATATTATTGTAATATTGTGTCACATCTGGTGATACTTTGTAATTGTACTCATATGTTGGGATGTATAAAGCACCACGTACTTCCGTACTCTGATTCTTGCCTGTACTGATGCTTAGCGTATTGAGGGTATTTCTGACCTGTGTATATGGTCGCAGTAACATCTCCGTACCCGTAGGATCGGGACGTTACAGATGTAGAATCATGGTATCTTGAAGATTTAACCAAGATTCAATTTCACCACATAATTTTGAACCTGACCACTATCACCCATTGATAAATTGGTAAGTTTTCATTTTAATGAGATTGAATTTGAAGATAATGTGACACCGATTCTCAATATTGTAATTCAGTTCTACTTTTTGAATTTATGTTGACTCTGGTACCCTTACCCGATTTATCTAATTCCGAAGCCAACACTGATTCCTATCCCTATTGAGTTTGAACATGAACTACTTATTTTGGATAGTCACATTCCATTATTAGGAATGAATGTGAACTTGAATTTTATAATTTGGACTAAACCCATGAACCAACTCCGACTCTAGAACCCAAACTTGATTGAGTTTTATTCCAAGTCAGTATCGGTTCTTATTCCTTTCACTATTGAGCCG
>JAVJIF010017389.1:0-22140 GCA_038442645.1 Agave tequilana
GTTAGGGCTATTCGATTTGTAGGGCGTGGGGAGAGATGATGGTGTGGATATAAGGGAGAGGGAAATGGCCGGGCCTGGGTTTCTTTTGGGCCCAATGAAAAAAAGAAGGAAAAGGAAAAATAGGGAAAGAGAAAATGGAGATGGGTTGAAGATTCTGGGCTCAGTTTTGGGCCAAGTGAAAAATAAAAGAAAAGGAAAATGACAAAGGGAAAGAGGGAGATAAGCTGGGCTTTGGTTCATGGGCTTGGGTTAAAGAAAATGAAGAAAAGAAGAGAAAAGGGAAAATAGTATCAATTCAAATACAAGATATTCAATAATGATTAATTAATAATAATAACAATAATTAATAATAGTTAATAATACTAACTCACATTAGACCATATACAATAATACAAATTATATATATACATTTCAAAATACTATTATTTACTACTAAAATTGGTATTATAAAATAGGGATATTACATTTGCGGAAGTTGGAATTGAGTTGAAATAAAATGTGTAAGATGTAGGGGTGTAATCAGACTCAATTGAGGGGGCCAGCAGCCGCTGCTGCCCATTCTGAATTTTGATTTTTATACACAGGAGCTGCTGTTGCCTATTCTGAGATCTGATTTTTATACCTACTTCGAAAGTCTAAATGAGCCCAAATTTTGTAATGATGTAATTTAACAAGTTTAGAAGATGTTTCTAAAATTTCATTAGATTTCTACCTCATTTGATAGATGAAACCTCGATCCGAAGTCGGAGCCTCCTGAATGAAATTTTATCCCGGACTGAAATCCCACTCTGAACCTCGACGCTTACACTAAGTTTGAAAATTCATATCTCCTAAATCGTAAGTCCAAATGAACTAAAATTTTGATGTGATGTAATTTTATAAGTCTAAAAATGTTCCTAAAATTTCGCTAGATTCTGACCTCATTTAATAAATGAAACCCCAGGCTGAAGTTAAGTCTCTGGGCCAGAATTCTGTTCTGGTCCGGTCACAAACACTAACTTTGGAAAATCATTTCTCCCATTTCTTAAGTCTGATTCGCATGAAAGTTGGGAATAACGTAGTAATAAATGTGTAGATTATGAAACTAAATTTCAATCTTAAACTTCATAAAAGAGTTTTTTCCTAATAATTTTAGAAAGTGTCCTAAACTGATTAATCTTTACAACTTCATAAATCTTAATATACATGCTCATATTTGATGGTTGCACTTTGTATTCACATGATACATGACATCATCGCATACATTTCTGTGCCATTGTTTCATGATCGTGCATACTATTACTTGAATATTCCGGTATCACTGGTATATGAATTTTTCTCAGTACATTACTTGAATATTCTCGTGCCATTGTTACATGGATCCTTCTGAGAATATCTACTGTTATTGATCCTGAATCACTATATAATTTAATATGATAAACATAATATAGGGATATGGGGAAAACTTGATGGTTGACTAGGTCTTATTGGGCGGATGTCTTTGGATCCAAATCCTTCCCTCTGCGGGGGACAGGGTAGTGCTGACTTCCGCATGTGTATATAAGCATGTATGAGCTCACGTGTTAAATGAGCTATAGTTCATGTTTGTCCTAGCGAGTAGCCTTGCTCTTCAACAACCAAAGATCTGATGAGGTTGTGATCCCGGGCATGCACGGGATACACCCCACCTTGCCAGAGCTCCTCAACCATTGAGTTTCAATAAACCTAATTAAACATCATAATTACTTGTTTACTTGCATGTTATCGTGCTTGTTAATACTGCGTATCATCGAAAATATTTTCAATAGACAACTCCTGCTCACATACACAAGCAGTGTAGCATGACTTAAATATTACACCCGTGCATTTTTATATATGTATATCATGTTGTCTTTCATCCTGACATTTTTCCTTTGCACACTTGCTCAGTCGTATCTGAGATCCTGAATTTTCTTGTACAGACTTAGAATCTTCAGTTTCACCTTCAGAAGAAGGTGTATCCTGAAGGACTCGCGAAGCAGCAGTAGTACTAGTTCCTTTTTGTACCTTATAAGTCCCTATGGGACTTCCTTTTGTATTTTTGGTTCATTTTTGACGAGATCTGTACATCCCTAAAATCTTAGATATGGACTCATGTATATGAACTCTCATACATGTACTATGAAAATTTATTATGTGAAATTGTTAATAATGTATGTTTGCAGTGTTCTTGTTGTATATATCTGCTACTGTACAAGTCTACAGAAGGCTTAGCTTGTATGCGGCAGGTGTCCCCACCTCATGTGTACACGTCGCTGACCATGTTAGATACCATTTTCAAGTATTTTGAGAAGCGATGCATGACATGATTTTTCTTAGTATTAGAGCCATGTTTCGATCCTGGGACCTGTGGGTTATGGGCCTACCATACTTTCGCTGCGCCACTCTGATTTCGTGATAATTAGAAAAATCATGTCACATCATGCTTCCCAAAGTCCTTGAAAACAGTACCTGGCATGGCCGGCATGTACACGTGGGGTGGGCCCCCCACGCATACACGCTAAGCATTCTGTAGACCTGTACAGTCGCAGATATATACAATAAGAACACCAGCAGACATACATTATGTAACAATTTCACACAATTAATTTTCATAGTACATGTATGAGAGTTCATATACACGAGTCCATATTTAAGATTTTAGGGATGTACAAATCCCTTAAAAAATGGACCAAAAATATGAAAGGAAGTCCCCATTGGACTTACAAGGTACAAAAAGTGGCCGGAAGTCGCGACCTAGTCCTACTGCTGTTTCGCAAGCCTTTCAAGTTACACATGGTCTTCCTTTGAAGGCGAAACCACAAACTCTAAGTCTGGACAAGCAAATCTAGGGTCTCAGATACGATCGAGGAAGTTTGCGAAGGAAAGGTGTCAGGATGAAATACATGATATACATATATAAAATGCACAGTTATAATACTAAAGTAACATGCTACAATGCTTGTGTGCATTTGAGCATGAGTTATGCGTCTATTGAAAATATTTTCAATGATATGCAGTATAAACATGCACGTAACATGCAATGATGTTTGATTAGGTTTATTGAAACCTCAATGGTTGAGGAGCTCTTGCAGGGTGGGTGTATCCTGTGTATAGCCGGGATCACGACCTCATCAGACCGTTGGCTGCTGAAGACCAAGACAAAAACTATAGCTCGTTTAACAAGTGAGCTCATACTTGCTTATACACAGGCGGTAATCGTCATTATCCTGCCCCTTGTGAAGGGACAGATTTGGATTCAATGACATCTACTCAACAAGACCTAGTCAACCGTCAAGTTTCCCCATATCCTCATGTTATGTTTATCATATTGAACTATATAGTGATTTAGGATAAATAACAGTAGATATTCTCAGGAGAAACTATCTAACAGTGGCACATGAATATTCAAGTAATGTTCCGAGGAAAATTCATGTAACAATGAAACTAGAATATTCAAGTAGCAATATGCATGATTATGACATAATGGTACAAGAATGTATGCTATGTTATATGTCATATATCAGGTGAATACAAAATACAACCATCAAATGTGAGCATGCATGTTGAGATTCATGGAGTTGTAAAGATTAATCAGTCTAGGACACTTTCTAATGTTTTTAGGAAATAACTCTTTTAAGAAGTTTAAAATTAAAATTTAGTTTCATAATCTATACATCTATTACTACGTTATTCTCAAGTTTCATGTGAATTAGACTTACGAAATGGGAGGAATGATTTTCCGATGTTAGTGTGTCTCAGAGTCAGAACAGAATTCTGGCTTAGAGACTCTGACTTCGGCTGGGGTTTCATTTATTAAATGAGGACAGAATTTAACAAAATTTAGGAATAGCTTTTAGACTTGTTAAATTGCATCATATCAAAAGTTTAGTTCATTTGGACTTACGATTTAGGAGACATGAATTTTTAAATTTAGTGTATGTGTCGGGTTCGGAGTAGGATTTAAGTCTTGGATAGAATTTCAGTCCGAAGGCTCCGACTTCGGATTGATGTTTCATCTATCAAACGAGGTCGGAATCTAATAAATTTTAGCGACATCTTCTAGACTTGTTAAATTACATCATATCAAATTTTGGGCCTATTTAGACTCACGTTTAGGAGATATGATTTTTCAGAATAGGTATAAAAATCAGATCTCAGAATGGGCAACAGAAGCTGCTATGTATAAAATTCAGAATTCAATTCAGAATGGCAGGAGCTACTGTCCCCTCAGTTGAGTCTGATTACACCCCTACATCTTACACATTTCATTTCGATTCAAATCCAGCTTTAGCACACCATTCACTTGTCAATTTGATTTTCAATTTTGAATAATACGTGAATACATAAATGAATAATCTTCAGCATATTCAAGAGAGTGAAAGAACATTCACTAAATTAAATTGAAATGATAGAGAGAGGACACTTGCAGGGGAAAGACACTTACTAAATCAAATTGAAATTGTAGAAAGGGAGAAACATACTTGCCTCTTTCAGATGATGCCGATTCCTTCCTCTCTCTGTGATTGTTGTTTAAGAGGAGAAATGAGATTGGAGGAAGAGGAATTGATGTGGTTGCACTGCAGTAGCTTTGCTTGTGGGTGATGTGGTAGAACTGTAGGGGGTATTTATAGTCGTCGGAGCTTTCTAAAGAGGTTAAAGAGGGGATATGAGTTAGTGTCTTGTTGGAGAGGAAGAGGAGGGAGAGGAGGATTTTAGAGGGAGAATGGGAAGGATAAACTGTAGAACTTTTATGGAGAGTTGTCGAAGAGGAGAAGTTAAACTGGAAGCTTCTCGATGTGCTATTTTTTGGTTTTGAATTCCTGCAATGGAGGAGGAGAAGAAGAAAGAAGAGAAGGGATATTTCTTTTTATCATAGAGTTGGGCCTTAGTGGATTAAATGGGTCTCATTTTTAGTACCCATGCACAAAACAAAATCCAATGCACATGCCCAAGCTTTGTGTTTGCATCTTAGAAAAGCAATAGCCCGATAGAGAATTAGATCTATACGACAAAACTCTACTTAAGTAGCTGGTGAAAGCATTACATATAACAATTAATTTTGGCAAAACAAAGGTTTGGGCTCATCATAATAATTGAGGGGGAGAAGTAATATAAATACAATTCATAGTTAAACTTTAATTTTATTGATTTATATCAACCTGGATAAACTTATACAGTAAACAAAAGTGACAAAAAATTAGAACTTTTCATTATAGCAAAGCAAGAATAACACCATGCATAATGTGGTTTTGAGATCAATTAGTAAGTCCACTTGTTTCAAACCCATCTTTTTAGTCAAAATGTTTGAACTTGCTAGCGAGAGACATGATTACTGAAGTCTGAACTATTATGTAATCTAAACTTGTTCAATATCTTAAAATCTTATTGTACTCGTCATTATTTTTAATTGTCTTTCAGAAATTTAATTTTTCTTTATCCGCCACTATTATTAGTGTTGTTTTATTTTTATTTTCGTTTTAATATTTATCTATGCTCTAGTGCCTATTTCATTATTTATCAATTGGGTATGTTGGGCGCGGTCGTTACATGCTGTCTAGTTGAGTGCTTTTGTCATGACACAAGCGTAGTATTCCCTCCCGTTATCCTTACCAAACTTTGGCCCTTGATCTTTCAAAATGAAGCACTAGAAGATGAGGATGTCGATTAGTTATTTTACTTATTTAGAGGACCCTCTTTATTCAGACAAGGAAAATGAGGAGAGCGGGGAAGATCAAAAGGTGAAATCAATGTCCTAAAGTGTGCTGTGTCGTCAAATGCGGAGGATGCATGGGAGTGCACAACCATTTTTGAACCAGATCCCAAGTTTGCAATGTAGTCACATGTGAGAAAGTTCTATGATGTGTGTTGAAATTTGCATTTCCTAAGCTAAAAGCCACACCATGGGCTGTATAAGTAGCATAAAGTAGCCTTGTAGAAGACTCATTTACCTGTTTGAAAGAAGTACTGAATCACTGGCCAAATGGGCTGAACTTGGTGATGTAGGACGAAAGACCCTAACCAAATTGGATCATGAAAATCAGTAGCGCGTACGTGAAAGTTATGAATATTTGAAGATCTTTGCGCAATTCTATAAATTTTACGGGTTATCCTGAAATTTTGAGCCAATTCCGCAAATTTTAAAGTTATGCTAATTAGCAGTTAATTTATTTATCTTTTTTAGCTTTTTTTTTTTTTAGGCCTTTGAATTTTCCAATTTATGTTCTCTTTTCTTCAAAGTAGGATTAGGTCTTTTGAAGGCTATAAAAGAGCCTATATGTAACAAGAAAAATGAGTTAAATATTTAGGAATAATAAACAACCTATTTCTTTTTTCTCATTTATTTTTATACCTAGTTGTTTCAAAAATTACCTATATTCGCAAAATACCAAAAGCACAAACTTTACCCATTCGTATAATAGCTTTATGAAATAACTCAGATTATCATTTTGCTCATGGGTATAAAAGTAAATTCAGAAAACTAATTGGGTATAAAAATAAATTATAATTAATAAAGTAAGCAAAATTCAAATTACGTTACTTTTAATTTTTTTTATATATGTACATTTTAGTTCTGAATAAATTATTATTTTTTGTTTATTATGTTTTTATCTTCATTTTTTAATTATAAGTTTCTTTATTTTTTATTCACATATTTATTTCATATTTTCTAATAATGTAAAATTTAGCAAAGAAAATATTAAAAGTTGTGAGTCGCCACGTCAATACTTTAATGATCCATAGTTCAACAGACACTACTAAATAGAAGAAATGTACTACAACTAGTAAAACGATGCTATAGTTTTAAGAAATATGTTGCATATAGAAGCAATATACTATAATCAACAACAAGTTTCTATAATTAAAAAAATGCTATAGGTGGATAAATATATCATAAGTAATGCTATAAATTTTACAAATATGCTATATTTTCCAAAATTATACTATATTTCTTATAACATATGGTTATTGATCTAGACATCCAGTGATCTCTTAATAAGTATTACTCAATCACATGTTATAAT
Source organism: Agave tequilana (assembly GCA_038442645.1). NCBI lineage: Eukaryota > Viridiplantae > Streptophyta > Magnoliopsida > Asparagales > Asparagaceae > Agave > Agave tequilana. Next base: position 7,023 of record JAVJIF010017389.1, read on the forward strand.
GTGCAACAAATATCCTATACAATCACTAAAAAAAAATTACATAAATGATTGTAATATAATTACAAACAAATGGTCCATCCCAACATTTTTTCGCTAACATGGTTATGCTTCATTTGGTTTCATGCCACCTCAAGCCCTTCATAAATAAAAATAATTCTTTTCTTGAAAAAAAAAAGAATACCCATATGAAAATCAATAAATTCAAAAAATTAAAAAACTACACGAAGTAAAAGAAAATTAACATAGTGGAAAAATATAATAATTCACCACAAGTATACTATAATTGCAAAAAAGTGTTATATTTATAACCAGTATGCTATAATTTCTAAGTATTGTCATACTAGTCACAACATGTATGATATAGGTTATTACAAAACTGCTATATTTGTGATAAATATGCAATGATTACTATTAGTTTTGCTATAGTTTTTATATCTATATTATAGTTACCGAAAATAAATATTCTGTAATTAATAAAATCTTGCTATATCTATTAACAATTATGCTATAGTTATCAATATTTTGCTATTTTTTTAACAATTACTCATCTATAGAGCTAACAAAGCACAATTGCATCTCACTTTGTTCCCATTTAATGGCTCAAGGCTGCAAATTAGCAGTCAAAGATCCCTAATTGGAGAAAATTGAATCAAATTCTCGGTGACATTTTATCAAAAGACTGACCTATTAGGCTTTAATTCAAGGAATTACGAGAGCCTTCTCAAGACTAAAATTATATACATCATTATATGCTGAGACTCCACGATTAGCAAATTTCTACCATAAAATTTCTACCATAAAAAGTTCCTCAAGGTATTTCCATATCTTCTATTGGTTGAATAATCTCATCTCAATTGAGAAGAAAGAAAAAAAAAGATGATATTCAACAATTAAAACAAAACAATTAATCAATCCTTTAGAAAAGCCTCCAAATTGCAAACATCATCATCATCATCAAGCACCATCTGTGATCATTCTCTCTCATCATCACAAGCACCACCTCTGATCATTCTCTCGCCAAATTGGGATTTTTTTTAGAAATACGTCTGAAATCAGTCTATACGTATCTGGTATTGGAATTATGGTTACAGAAATGAAGACGGTTGGGACTTTTGTGTATATACATAAGATTTGAAACCTATGGGTATAAAATTAAATATAGAATTAATACTGGGTTTTAATTACTTTTTCCTAAAAGACTTCTATCAGTACAATTTCAGGCTTTCTCTTCTTGATGGATTCAAGTTAACACTTCGAAGATTCATGATTTTTGTTAGTGGGTTCCAACTGTTTGTGATTGAATACTAATATAAATCCTCAATATAAATCCTTCTTGTACCTCCACAGCACATGGATAGCATAAGGCGTGATGCTCTTTTCTTAGTGATTTAAAAAGATATTAAGTTCTTAGACAACAAAAGGTGTGGTGTTCTATCTATGGACATCTCTATTTATCCTCTTAGCTTTTCTTTTCCTCTTCTGTCTTCTTATTTGGTGCTGTGCAACTGTTAGCAAATATGATTTGTGTAACAAGTGGTATATGAGTTGTATTAAGAGTAGAATAAGAATAGGAGTAGTGATGTAATACATGATCGCAATCAACTTCGAATACAAATAAAAAGAAAAAATTAGGATTTTACAAGAAATAAAATGAAAAGAGAGATTAGGGTTGGAGAAAAAATCAGATAAATTTAGGCTTCTCACCCCTTACGCGGGCTTCACACCCTTTACACCACGGGCTTCACACCCAAAACTCAAGAGCACTCTCAAGAGAATTTTAACAGAAAAAGTTTTAATTATTCATTGTCTACTTATTCATTGAGTTAGCCTCTTTATATAGGCTATTACAAAGTGAACTTTTCGGATATAATGATGTACTAAAAGAAAGATAGATAAAAACATAATTCTCAAAATAAGCTAAGGCATGAAAAGACAATTGGCAACTGGCGTGATGTCCTCATCAATTTCCCCTGGGTGAGAGAAACTCGACCCTGTCGAGTGAGGACTCTCCTCATGAAGCATCTCAATCGGGCCAAGGTGGTGGCCGTGGCAGCATCATTGGTACGTCATGTTGATACCATGGTGATGAAGGTGGTCTCTCTGACGGGTCGGCTGTGAAAGATGGTAACTCGATCAAGGCATAGAAAGTAGACCAAGGCACATCATCTCTTCTGAAAACGAAGCTGATATCAGGATCCCATGGTCTATCCAACTCGTAAGCAATTAAAGCAATCCTCTTCAGAGCCCTATCGAAATCTTTAGGCCAAGCGTGTAACTTCCTCACAGCCTCAGAGCGACTCATAACCATCACCTTATTATCAACCGCAAATTTCTGCAAAGTATTATATGGGTACGCTTCAAATTTGTGGGTATTATATGCAAATTGCTATCAGTCTAGTGATATCATCAATATATGCAACATACAAATGCAATGTAGTAGGCTCAACTATCTTATTCACTTCAGACATGTGAATTTCATTAATAACCAGTGTGTCAGCACCAACTGCTGTGTCTTCAATTATGCTAACAGTCTTGGAAGGAACGTTGACATTCTCAATAACCTTCGAGACGCCAACTTCATCACTAGACACAATTCTAATATGTTAACTCTCCGAAGGACACTGATAATTATAATATCCATATCCCTTACATTTAGAACACTTGGCCTTAGCATTGACTAGTATTTTGAAAGTCAAGTCCAACCTTAATGCAACATCAATGCCTCTTCAACAGCGTCTAAGTCATAGGGGCCATTAATACTAGCACGTTTTATTTTAGGTCGTAAACCCTAAACAAACCTAGTTACAGTCTCAGAAGGGTGCTCTCTCACTTCACTATGATGAGTTAAGTCCTTAAATATGACAATATAATCATGAACGAACATATGACTCTGATGGAGGTTGTGTAGCTGGTCTAAGTGGGGGTTCCTATAATGCTGACTAGTCATGATGGCTCAAGCAAACAAGCAGATGCAGTGGAGAACCCTAGAGTCAAGTAAACTAAATGTATGCACTAAACGAACAAAATACCTTAAAGTTTAAGTTTTAAATGTAAAGAAAAATGCATTCTTAAAATGACGAAAAACGATAAATGCTGATGCAACCACTAGATCGAAGCAAATAGCATTTCAACTAACAAATTATAGCAATCCATAAAGCAGTTACAAGTAATCTAACAATTAACGATTCATGTCAAGTTAGGATATCACCTGAGGAGTGAGTCGTTCACGCCTAAACGCAAAAATCCTCTAAGATTCCTAGGAGAAACACTCACACTGAAGAGCTGAAAATCACCCACAAGACTCCTGGACAGCGGTGATAAGAAGTAGAAGATGACTACCTTGAGAATTGCACAAATCGAGCGCTAATCGGGGTAGAAATAAGCTCTGGACTATGTGTGCGCTGATTTGCTGAGCTGAATCTGGCAGACGACTGAAGTTTGAATTAGAATATGAATGCTTTAGATGTGTAGCGTTGCTCTCTACAAATTCGCTGCTTTGAAAACGGCTCGAATCGGGCTTGAAACGAGCTCAGAATGGTCGAATGTTGGGACTTTGGGGGACATGAACAGTGACCGGGAGGTTACTGTTCACGTGAACAGTGATCTTTTTTTTTCTATTTTTTCCTTCTGTTTTTCTGTTTTCCTCTTCTTTTTTTTGCAAAGTAGATCTAGATTTAGATCTAGATCTAACAGTAATCGATTTTTTTGCAAAGTAGATCTGATCTAGAGATCTAGATATAGATCTAGGATTTGGGGAAGAGAAAAAATTCAAAGGGATTGGGACCAAAGCTCTGATACCAAATTGATGTAATACAGGATCGCAATCATCTTTGAATACAAATAAAAAGGAAAAATTAGGGTTTTACAAGAAATAAAATGAAAAGAGAGATTAGGGTTGGAGAAAGAACCAAATAACTTTGGGCTTCGCACCCTTTACGTGGGCTTCACACCCCTTACACCACGGGCTTCGCACACAAAACTCAAGAGCACTCTCAAGAGAATTTTAACTTGAAAATTTTTTAATTATTCATTGTCTACTTATTCATTGAGTTGAGCCTTTTTATATAGGCTCTTACAAAATGAACTTCTCGGATATAACCGATGTGGTACTAAAAGAAAGATAGATAAAAACATAATATTCAAAATAAGCTAAGGCATGAAAAGACACTTGGCAACTGGCTTGATGTTCTCATCAAGTAGATTTAGACTTTTTTGTATTTATAAATATATTTGAGAGGAGAGATCTTCAACCAACTATCTCTTCAAAATCTATGACACTACTTTGACATGGTGTTAGAGCCACTATAAATTACTGGTCAAAATTCGGGTGAAATTCAGCTGAAAGAAAATTCCCACCCAACACTGTTCATCTTCCTCTTCAAAATAACCCTAACCCTAGTTTTCCAGACCTGTATCCTTCGCTGCTCGCCGCCTCTCTTCCTCTTCCCACCTCCCGCAACCATCGCCGCCACCACCGCCATGTCTTCGCCACCTCGCCGCCTTTCAGATCTCATCTAGATCTTGAGATTCAGACCTCACTATCGTCTGCCACGTCTTCTTCGCTAGCGTTGATGTCTTCATTGCCGAATCTTCATCGTCGTCACGAGATTGCCGAACCTTCATCGTGTTACCTTTGTTGCCGTCATCGTCGCCATGAGATCAGAGCTCTCGTGATCTTGATGAAGGTTCTCTAGATTTGGACGAAGCCCTCGTTGACGGAGCTCCGATCTCTTCGTCACCGTCTTCGTCGCCGCATCTTCGCCACGGATGGTTGTCGGACTTCGTCTTTGCCGTTGATGTTCATCACCGTCGCCGTCCTCTGACTGTTGTTTAGACTTCCCTCGCAGCTCATGGACCTTGATTATCGCCATTGGGATTAGATCGAGAGCTCTTCATCTGCTTTCGATCGATCGAATGAAGGGATTTTGGGTTGATTTGGGTTCATATTAAACCCGACTCGCCAACGGTCAAGCTGATCCGCCAACAGTTAACTCGAGCCGCTCGAGCCTGCCCGAGCCGACAGGCGCCGCTCGAGCCGACCGAGCCAACTCGACCCGACTCGATGCCGACCAGAGCCGGCAGGGCCGCATGCTACAGTACAATTTGGGTTTGGTTTTCGGGCCATATCTCAGCCGTTCGGAACCTGATTCACGCAATCTTGAGGCGTTGTAATCGTGAAACCTTGGGCTACGCATCTACAGTCTTCACAAAGGTTTGTTGCTGATCATGTCTCGTGTTTATGTTGACAATTTGGATGCCTGTGTTTTTGATCTGGAGCTTGAGGATAAGTTTTAAACATATAGAGTTATAAGACGTATATGAGTTGCGAGAAAGCCATCGAACTATGCCTTTATCGACTTTGATAACCATAGTTATGTTCAAGTTGCAATTCTTGATTTGGATGGTAAACATAACTAGAAGGTTGAGCTTTCTCATTACTATAGAGATGGTAAACGTAATGGTAGTGATTGTGGTTCTAGAGAACTTGACATTGGCAGCAACCATCGTTGCAGTCAAACTCATTCCAGTGATCGGGGAGTCTAGGCGAGCGTTCATATTCTCTACTACTCTATCTCAAACATGTACTCCTATATCTTATTTTAAATCGTCTATGTTAGATACTTGGGTTATAAATTCAGGAGCTACTTATCACATGACTGAGAATCGAGGTATTATGTCCTATTTTACTCTTACCTCATACTCTAACTCTGTAAAATTAGCAGATGGCTCCCGCACACCGATCCAAGATATTGGTACTGCCACTATCACTCTCACTCTTTCTTTATCGTTTGTTTTCTATTTACCTTGTTTTTCTTACAACTTACTATCAATAAGAAAGATTACCAAGGTTTTAAATTGTAGAGTGACATTTTTTTCTACGCATTGTGTATTTCAGAAGCTTGAGACGGGGAAGATGATTGGCACAGGACGTGAGCGAAACAGATTGTATGAGTTAGAGTTGACATCCAATCACGTGGCTTGCATCAACACTTCTTCAGTATTGGACTATCACTGTCGGTTAGATCACCCATCCCTACCTACACTAAAACTTTTTCCTGATTTAGGTTAGATTTCATCTTTAGAGTGCGAGTCTTGCCAGTTAGAGAAACACCATCGTGTGTCTTACCCTAGTCAGGTCAATAAGAGGGCTGATAAGACATTTGATGTAGTTCATTTAGACGTATGTGGTCCATGTTCACTACCTTCAAAATTGGGATTTAGGTATTTTATTAGCTTTGTGGATGATTATTCTCGATTCACATGGATGTATCTGTTAAAATCTCGTTCTGATGTGTTTTTCACATTTAAAGTTTCTCATTCAGAGATAAAGAACCAATTTAATTCTAGCATTAAAATTTTAAGATATGATAATACTAAAGAATATCTGGACAACACCTTTAGTCAGTTTTCATAACAAAATGGAATCATGCATCAATGCTCTTATGTTTACATTCCTCAGCATAATGGGGTAGCTGAACGTAAGAATACACACTTGACATTACAAGGACTCTTCTGTTTCATAAACGAGTGCCAAAAGAATTTTGGGGTGAGATCATTTTGACTGCTCGTTACTTGATAAATCGAATGCCATCCTTTGTTTTGCAACATAAAATTCCATATTCCATCTTATACCCCTGATGTTGATTTGTTCCCTTTTCCTTCTAAGATATTTGGGTCTCTCTGTTTTGTCCATAATCATAGTCCTCATAAGATAACTTGATTCTAGGTCTCCTAAAGGGATTATTCTTGGCTATTCTAAAACTCAGAAAAGTTATAAATGTTTTTGTCCCTTTATTGGCTTATATATCTTCTCTGCAGATGTAACATTTTTCGAGTCTAAACTTGGGATTTTCACACCTCCTTCTGCATCAGAGGATGACTATGAGACTCCTATTCCATCGGGAGATATTACTCAATAGTGGTGAGTCCACACTGAAACTGTGATTAGTAAAAATTCACTTCGATTTCAGGACCACTTCAGACCTATACAAGACAAACAAGTCTTGTTCTTGTGCCACCGTCAGCCTCAGTACTAAGCCCTGTGCAAGAATCAAGTGAGACTGTCACCGCTCAATTACCTGGTGATTCTACTACTGATCTTTCCATTGCATTTTGAAAAGACAAACACACTTGTACTCAACATCTTTTCTTTAATTTTGTTGTTTATTCTCATTTATCCTCTTCTTTTTGTTCATTTATTTCATCTTTGGACCCATGCTCGGTTCCCAAGAATATGTCAGAAGCACTACCAGGTTGACTCAGGCGATACAAGAGGAGATAATGGCCTTAGAGCAGAATGAGACTTGGGAGTTGGTTACACTTTCACTGGAGAAGAAAGTTGTTGGGTGCAAATGGATTTATACTGTCAAGTTAACCCTGATGGGTCTCTGGCTCACTTGAAGGCGAGATTGATTGCTAAATGTTACTCACAGATGTATGGGCTTGATTATGTGGTAAGCGAAGATGACATATGTGCGAATCATGGTGTCATTGGCAGCAACTTACCATTGGCCACTTCATCAGTTGGACATTAAAGAATGCCTTTCTCAATAGTATCTTGATGAATATGTTTATATAAAGCAACCACCAGGTTTTGTTGCTCAAGGGGAGTATGCGCAGAAAGTTTGCAGGTTGAAGAAGTCACTCTACGGTATGAAACAGTCTCCGAGAGCCTGATTTGGGTGCTTTGCATTAGTGATTTAGGAGTGTGGTCTCTGTCGAGCAGAAAAAGATCACTCTGTGTTTTGGCGGATACAACATGAGAAGAGGATCTTGTTAGTTATGTATGTGGATGATATTGTGATCACATGAGATGACACAAAGGGTATTGATAGCTTAAAGACCTACTTGCAGAATCACTTTAAGACCAAAGATCTTGGATCCCTGAAGTACTTTTTCGGCATCGAGGTGGCCATGTCTAAAAGGGTATTCTTTTATCACATAGAAATTATGTACTTGACTTGCTTTTGGAGGTTGGATGCTAGGATGCAGGAGTATTAATTCTCTGATAGATGTGAACACGAAACTGCTACCTGATCGTGGGAGCTTCTTGAGGATGTTGAGAGATACAATAAATTGGTGGGGAAACTAAACTACCTATAATGACCAGACTGAACATTACATTCATAGTCAGCACAGTGAGTCAGTTTTTATCAACATCGAGGACTACCCACTTGGAGGCGGAAATGAGGATTTTGAGGAATCTGAAGGAAGCTCCAGGAAGAGGGCTTTTATTCAAATCATGGACACATCCGAATAGCAGGCTTCTCCGTTGCAGAATGGGTAGGGTGTTCTTTTGATAGGAGGTCGACCACAAGATAATTTTTTCTTGGAGGAAATCTTGTGTCATGGAAAAATAAGAAGTGGAGTGTGGAGAGTCCATTGTAGAGTCAGAGTACAGGGCGATAACAAATGTGATATTAGAGCTGATATGAATCAGAGATTTATTTGCAAAGATTGGTTTTCCCCCAGAATGTCCCATGAGACTATATGGTGAGACAAGACAACAATACACATTGCTGAAAATGACGTATTTCATGAAAGAACCAAACACATTGAGGTTGATAATCATATAGTTCGTAAGAAGTTTGAGGCAAATATCACTGTGACGAAACATGTAGCATCATGACATCAATTAGCAATCTTCTTACTAAACCACTTAGTAGAATAAAAGTAAATTTTATTTGTCACAAGCTGTTATTTGTGACATGCTGGGCATGTATGATATATATGCTCCAGCTTGAGGGGGGTGTTAGGAAATATGATTTGTATAACGAGTGGTATATGAGTTGTATTAGGAATAAAATAGGAATCGGAGTAGATTTAAACTTTCTTGTATTTATAAATATAATTGAGAGAAGAGAGATCTCCAACCAACTCTCTTTCTTCACATCTCTATGCTACTTTGACAGTTACCAACCATATATGGATAGGATACTGCTTTTGTGTTAAAGTTGAGCAAAAGATATGTTGGTGGTATATGGTAGTTTTGTGGACTAAAGTCAGCGGGTCAAGTATTAACATATACATATTAAGCTTTAACATACCAAGGTCAATGATGATGGTTTTAACACATCCATTGATCAAGAAATATCCCTCTGGTGTGTGGATGAGTTATGAGTTATGCATTGAAGTTAATGTTATGTATTGAACTTTCTTTGACATTTTCGATGTAGTTGTCTGCCTTCAAATGCCAATTTTGGATCTATTTTGAAATTGGTTTTCATTTATTTATTAAATAACTGAGATAATTGGTTTGGACATAAGAGATTATAGAGTACACACTGGCACATGACATATTGTTATTTTGTTTCATCAACTGACAGATATATATACTTAAGGTTCTGTAGTTGGGATGAGCACTGAATCACATATATATAGCATTTTGGTATTGCATTTTGGTTCTTTGGTTGCCTTATTCTTCTCTCGAGTCAAGATTTTAGACTCTTTAGGTTGATTGTGGAATTATCCAGTGATCTTGCCCAAAAGTACCCTAGATGGTTTGTGTGATTTTTCTCTTTTTTGTGTGTTACAGTTAGAGTTATTCTATATGTAATTTGTCTTCATTTCCATTTATTTGAGGTAGATATGACACGACGCAGAAATTGCACTGCATTATTTGTAGTCGTAAATTGATACGTGTTCTTGATTAGGAAAAACATATTTCTTTGATTTGCTTTATTTCCTCAAATGGCAGTTGGAGAGAGAAATTAGAATGTGATTGTGTCAAATGTTGCTTAATCATGCTTTGCTGCATTCAGGATGGGCATCTGAGGGTTTTCAAGTGGCCAAGTATGGAAATCATTCTTGACCAAACCGATGCTCACTCCACCGTGAAGGATTTGGATTTCAGGTGGATGTCTCTCAACACGTGTTTATAAATACTACTTTCTTGAAACTTTTCCTGCAATGAAGTGGAGCTTGCTGTTCTGATGTGTTTTGTACATTTCCAACTTGTAATACATATTGCAGCTTTGATGCAAAGTATCTTGTGTCCTCGGGAAGTAGCGGCCCTTGCCGGGTTTGGGACCTGGCGTCATCAGTAGCTGTAGCCAGTTTGCAACGAGAAGATGTAAGAAGTTCATTTTGTGATTGATTCTTCCAGAATATTTTGTTAAATATATGGATCCATATAATATAAATTTCCAGGGTGAAATGTTTGGCTTCTGCAGGTTCTCTCAGAGCACGGGTGAAAATCAGAGGCTATATGTTACCGCAATGCATGGTGACATTTATGGACTGAGCTGTTCTTACCCCCTGACCATTCTGTTGTTGCTTGCTTCATCTTTTGACACATTTTTCAGGTGATTATGTAAGAATCATATCTTGGGATGTTAATTCATGGAAAAGAAGTGGGTCAAAGAGGATAGGACGCGATCCAATTTCTGCATTTAATGTATCGCTTGATGGCAAATTCCTTGCAATGTAAGTTGTTTATCATATATTCCTTGTGTTGTAGCTGCAACTTGCTAGCATGAGATTGTGTTGTTTCCCTTCGATGATATTTTTTTGTAATATTCAAATGAGGAAAAGAAATGTTTGTTGTGCATTATAATACCTGTAATTGCACAAGTCATATTTATATCTTACCAGGTTAAAAATATGATCCAGTCAAGCAAACTTTATTACTTAATACTAATAATAATGATAATGATAATTTTGGTGGGGGTGGTGATGTGAAATGACGAATGCACAAAATAATACAATGCTCATTAAAATGTTAAACTGTGTGAGGAATCATGTGAGAAAAAGATTGGAGAGAATAGGAGATCATATGGGTGGGCTTTCAACTTGTGGTTTTCTACAAAGCTCCTCCTGAAGTCAGTTACCAAACATCCAAACAAAAAATTCTGTTATTTGCTTTAAAAGCTACAAAAGCACTTATCAGAAGCAATGCCACACACAGGTATCGAGCTTTGTCATTTAATTTTGGCTTTATTTGATGTGTTGCCATGTAGCTAAACTTTTCTTTCATTTTCCCCCCCTGTGCTACCCTTTTTGCCATTTCCAAGTGCAAGGGAAATGACTCATCTGTGATCTCTCAGTTTATTGTCGAAAATGTTTGCTTGTCAATTAAATTCCTAACCTTTCGGCACATTGTTTTAAACCACGAAATATGGGGCTATACATGCAGTTGAATCTTGATATGCATCTTTGGTCGCAATGATGGTTCTGTTATAGCCATTTCTGTACATTTACTCTACGGATAGAGGAATACCTAGAGTTGAACATAGTAAACTAAGTGAAAGAGTTTGTTGGAATTGTTGTATGGAAATTTCCCAAAAAAAACTAATTATAGGTTCTTCTTTCCATCGAAACAATAGGGCCGTTACGTTCATTACTAAACTTGTGTTGAAGAGATTAAATATAACCAGTATGCAGTCAGGTATGCAGACAAGGAGCACATGGGCCACATATTTCGTTATATTGTGGAGGATGATCAGCTGGACCCCCTTCCTCTCATACCATTTTTTCTTCTCCCTTTCACTTTTTTTTTGTATATATTAGATTTACTTATCATAACATTTGATAATTTGACTATTGACATTTGGTTTGTTTTGTGTCATGGGTACTTGAAGACACATTATATTTTCTCCTGACGTATTAATTATGTTCAGATTTTATTTGCTTTTGTTTTGTTATCTTACTTGTTACTTGTTAATTTGTTATTGACTTTTATGTATGTCTCTGCTTTACTTGCAGTCTTGCGCTTACCTTTGTTATTGAGTTTTTCACCTCTTGTTAGTCATAAATCCTACTTACTCCTAAAATTTTTATTACCAGGTATTTATGAATATTTTAAATGTTCTATCATTTCCAGTAATATTTTTATCTCAATTTTTTTTTCTCTTTTTTAAAAAGATCTACCATATATGTTACCCATATAAAGTATATGCAGTGACCTAGTGTTATAAACATACTGGTGCATAGTATTCTGTACACTGTTTCTGCACAGCTGGGCTTCTGCGACAATCTACAGCCTGCAGCCTGTGGACAGAATTCTCGTATAGTTGAACAGGAGTCCAATATCCTAATACTATACAACCTAGATAAAATATTTTCTGGTAGTGCTGATGTCCATGCTTTCTCACAGCATATAACTATCTTAGTAAGCAGTAGCAAGACATAATTCAATTAATTTCATATTGCGTAGTTTATGTAGACATATACCTTACAACTAGTGATGGAATGTGACACACGAGTTATGGATTAAAATATATCACATGCATTTCACAGAATGTATACAGTGCTATGCGGAAAGTTAAAGGTGAACACAATCATATGGCATAAAAACCTTTAGCTAGCATCACATGGAAATAGAGAATACTCTGCACTGATCTCCTTGGTATTATGTTCAAGCAACTCAGCCAAGAAGAACAAGGTCAGCATCAGGGCTGGAGTACAATGTGCTAATATCCGGATTTCCAACAATATGATAAGAATACAGTGCAATGATTTCAAAAGGCTTTAATGAGGTCGAGGAAAGGGAATGAAGAACCATGGCATAGACTTCTCTTGGTATCTTTCTACAAACCGCTTCCTCATGTGGTTGAAGCCTCACTAATTTAGTTATTAGAACTTCCTGTGAAACTCTTTATTTATTTATTTATATAAAGAGAATCCAGTTAAAGGTGTAGAGCAGCACAGATTTTAGAGTCTATTCTTTCTACAACTAGATTCATGTGACTATGCACATAGGCAGAGTTGAAGCACCTCTCTGGTCATAGTGTTTTCTCCCTTTTTTATCAACATGCGTTACTTCGGCGTGTTTATTTCGCCGCAGACACAGAGAAAAAAGTCACTTGGTATCTGTACAATTTGAATAAAATAAATCAAGTAGATTTTTTTTTTTCCTGGCTAGGATATTGTACCGAAGAATCCAATTATGATATAAAGTTACAAGCTCAAACCTTAATCACATAACTATAGTTGGAAGATGCAAAGATGGAAATTACCCTAACCCCTCCTGTGTATATCATTAAAAAGCTAAGCAGGCTGCATTGCCCATTTCAGCAATGCAAGGCAGGAAAATGCAATAAATATATGAACAGCTATCATTTTGATTTTGAACTATTTTCTCTGGACGCTAAGTTTCTCTTCCAGGAAGGAAGTAAACTGGTAGGTGCAAATTTTTTCTTGCTGCTTATGAAATCAAACTGTTTATGTACTACATGATACCTTTGTCATTTTTCATTGTGGGAACCAAATCAAATTTAACTTGCCATGTTTGCTCAATCTGCAGAGGGACAGTTGAAGGAAATGTTGTAATCATAAACTCCTCAAACATGCAGCCACAAACAACAGTTAAGAAGGCACATCTTGGCATTGTTACTGCATTGGTATTCTCCCAAGATTCCAGGTTATTATCCTCCTGTCTTGTTTCAAGGCGTTTTTGGTGTTCACAAAATTTCCCCCATTCTTTCTTGGATGGAAGCCTTTTCAAAGTGTAATTTAGTGGAGTCTATAGTATTGCTCTCAAGTGAACAATTTGAACTAGCTTTGTGTAACTTCCAAATTATTTTTATAGTACTCAAATTTATTAAATAAAGTTGTTGGTTAGCTATCTTGGACGGTAAGAAAGGCAATGATAATATAATTGAAGGATAAAAAGTTTCTGGAATTTGAAAAAGCTACAACAAGGAGGTTAACTCCGTAAGTTAGGAAGTATCAGCATTTCTCTCAATGCATATAAATTATGGAGACTCGCTCTTACGGACACAGAGAGGGAGCCGCTTTAATGCTCATGTTGATCTTAGTTGTGCTATGTTGTGCTATCAAGTTGTACAACGTGCATTTTCTATGTTGATCTGCATGTCATGGATGTTCTATAGATGAAAAATCATGCACTTTGAGTGCTGCTTGTCTTGGCATCAACAGTGGCAAAATAATTGATTTTTCAAGAATATGGTTAAATAAACCTTGCAACCCATACCTCGCACATGTTTTCACACATGTTTTTCTATATTCAGATGTTTTGAAGTAAATGAATTGACCTACAATTTAACCCATGAATCATTGGTCTCTTCTGTTATATAGTCAATAAACTCTTTATTTTGCAAGTGTTTGATCTCTATATAAGAAGTTTTTTAAGTGCATGATCTTTTATCCATAGATTATTTATGACATGTTGATCATAATAGATCGAGTTGACTGTTCAACTTGATAACACATCATGCACTTTAATAGGTGAGCATAACTAAGCTAGTTGTGCACTTTGGTAAGTTTGTAAAAAGTTTTCAGATCACTTGATCTTTCAACCTAAGACTTAATGTGCATATGTTGAGATGGAGTGAATCATCCATAGGATGGTCCACCCTTACTTGACATTAGTGCATAACTACATATTGTACATGCTGTCCAACCCCCAACCCCCCCCCCCCCCCCCAACACACACACACACCCACACACACACCAAAAAAAAAAAAAAAAACCACACACTTTATTATTCCTAAGAACAAAGTTAAATTTGTTACCACATGCCAAAATATATGATAATTCAAATCATTATCTTGATCTACACATTGAAACATACATGAAGGGAAAAAATTACACTTTGAGGTGTCTAAAGCCATCCACTAAAATGGTGTCTTTCATCCTACTTAAATTTTGAAAGCCGTTTATTTGCAGTCATTAGGTTAATGGACCAGAGACCTTCAAACACAAACTTTTGTACATATATTATATGTTCGATGTGCACAAGCACATGTATGCATGGATGGATATGCATAGATGGATTTGGAAGCATGTTCCAATCGAAATTCAATGATAAAAAGATCAAATTGAAGATTCACTCTATTTTCTACATCATTTAGGATGCTTAGAGGCTAATACTCAAGGGGTTTAAGTTTTGTGACCTTTAGATCAAGTCAGTAGGCACAAAATGAACAATTGGAAGTAGCAAGTTGGTTAGTATACAGTCTAGAACATTTGGAACCAAATAAAAAATTAGAGTAAAAGGGTTTGAAAGAGTTTAGATCATAATGAATAGATTGGATTAATAATTTGCATGAACAAACCATCGATCTAAACAACTTTCTACTCTTAAACATCAATTTTGTGCCTACTTAATTGATGGATGGAGGGGGGGGGGGGGGGGGGGGGGGGGGGGGGGGGGGGG